>MJUU01073423.1:35684-46659 GCA_002080025.1 Modiolus philippinarum | reverse complement strand
CATGGAATTTGAGTTCAAATGATAAATTGGTAAAAAAAAACTGGAAGAGGATATGAATGGACCAGTTGTGCAAAACTTCCAAATTTTTTTAACGATAAAGTTATATGCTGAAATACACTACACAAATCGGAACTTTCCTACGCGTTGGCATTCGTGATATAATTTGTCACAAAATTAAAATGCCATTGAATTTTCCTCTTTGTAGTTTGGAAAATAATGAACAAAATATCAAGTACAATTTTCCTGATCTAACATACATTTTACCTTAAGAATATCTTTTGTTGAAATATATAGAAAAAAAATCTATTTGAACGATTTTTTTCCATCATATTGCAACTAAATTGACGACTTTCGAGTTTCCGGAGTTACTTCCCTTGATTAAAAATAAGCGGCTATCGAGGATTATTTTTAACATAGAATATAACGGAAGGGTTGTAGAAAAAATGCTATAACTTCGGTTTGGAGAAAGTCTGGGTCAATTTTTTTTGGATGTGATGTTTATACAGCCTCAGGGTATAATCCAACATACTTTTCATGACGCTCACCTTTACAGGTAAGCTACAGGTAGATGTTAATTGCACTTGGAATAAACAGGATGTGATGGTGACTTAATAAACATCTGTTTGAAAGCCATAAAAAGTAGTTATAAATAGTCAAGGGTTAATAATATACAAAATATGAATAGATAAGAATGTCCAGAAAATAAAAATAAATGAAACATAACTAGATTTGCAATTGCAAGCAATAGCTGATGTCGCCCCTGGCAGCCACTTCGATGATTCCATCTTGTTCGCAGCATCAAAATCTACCCAGAGATCAATTTTCATTGAATTCCAAAAAAAATCTTGACGTAATTTGGCGGCAATCTTTAAAACAGCAGTCATTTTGAAATTTTTTGTCGGTGCATGCACATCTTCTTATGGTGATCTAACTTTGTGCCAAATATGAATGAATTCTGTTCATCCATCTTTGAGAAAATAAGTGGACAAAAATCCTTGGAAGAAAGAAAGAATAATGAAAAATTTTAACCATAACAAAGAAACGGACCAAAAACAATATGTCGTCCAGACTACGTCTGGGGCGACATCATAGGAAACGCAACAAAAACAATATAGTCTCCCAAACGACTTAATAATGTTAATTTGCGCAATTATAACATTTTCTGAACAGAATCACAAGATACTTTTTTTCTAAAAAAAAAACATAAAATAAAATGTACAAACAGCATGCACGCGAAGACATAAATACAATTGTTTACAAAATAAGAAATTTCTGCGAATATTCAAAATGAAATACTAACATGTTTGGTATGTTAAAACGTTTACATTGGAGATATCAACAGGAAACTCTAACAAAAGACGAACTTCATATTTCTTCAAAACCAGTTATGTCTTACCTTTATCTTTACTATCAGTAAGTCCAGAGTGGAAAGTACGATAGAAATTTATGTCGAAACATGCTCCCTATATCGAACAAGTTCCATACTATAAATGAAACAACACTCTGTCACAAAGGTTCTCGGGTATCAGTACCCTTTAAAAAAATGAATCCATTGCATAGATCTGTACTTCATCCAAGATGACCAACAGCCGGGCAAAAAAAATAATATGTGTCCCTATGCCATGGAAATTCGTTCAAAGATTTTGGTCTCTGAAAGCACTGATCAAACTGGAACCAAACTTGGTCACAAAAAACTATGTGTGAGATCCCTTCAAAATATGTGACCAGCAGGACTGCACCAAATCCAAGATGTCCACCAGTGGGGAAACGTTGAAGAAATTTTCATAGGAACCTCATAGATAATTTCATTATGATCTCTGAAACTGCTGTCTATTTATTATAAAAACAGGAAAACAGCAAACACCTACCATGGCCAGGAACTACAATCACATGCCACAATCCACAAGCAAACTGCACCAGAAAAACAATAATTAAAACAAGAGACAAACATAAATAACGATAGGAACTCAGGATAGCCGGATTTGGTACCGGCACCAGCAAAAGCCAGTGGTAGGGTTAAACCGGTTTATGGGTACCCAAACCTCCCCTTTTCTCTATCCCGTTTCCCTATAGTATCATAAACATGCGAATAAAACCCAATTCAGGTAGACTACTAACTCAATGACCACTATCTTGGAACAGAAAAAGCATAAGACAAAACGTAATTTTGAAAGAAGGGTCAAAGAGTGTATGTAGGTCATGGTCTGTGAGCGATACAGTCAATTGGGAACCTCTTATTTATTCTTCGCTCGCTTTTAAAGTTGCACCTTCATCATATTATAGAGAATTAATACAACACTTAAGATATGTTTAGGACGTCCTAACATAGGATGCATCTGAGATAGCTTTAGAATGTCGTACGGTGATCTTAAGTCCATCCTAAACGTGGTCATAAGATTAGTTTTAATCACGACGAATCTTAGAATACTTCCGGGAACACCAACCCTGGTTTGCATACATTTAATTTCAGATTAATATAAACATATAGGAAATTGTTGTTTTGATAATTATATTATGTTCTCTACTGAGTTCCTAAATTTTTCATGAATTTTACTAAAAGAATTATACTACTATTGGTTGGAAGTTAGAAATTTTAAAATATTCAAGCAAAATATTTGAAAAAAATACTTGTTCCAAATATAATGGTTGAAATAGAAATTTAATTATTTGAAAACTATTGATGTTGTTTAATCGGATAAGACTGATAGTTAGTCTCAATTTTCAAATAAATTAAAATTTAAAACGCTTTTTTATTAGTTTTAAGTTATTGAATATTTTGCATATAGTCTGACTAATGAAATGGTCGTCTTTCTATGTTCCGACTTGTTTTCGGCTTTGTTACTACCACAAAAAGGCGAGACCGACCTGTGTACCCAGGCATGACCATCTAAGGGTACTTCTTTTACTATACGCAATACTTTCCATGGTTTAATAAAGAAAAAATTTTGGATATATCAGAAATTTAAAATCTATTTTTTATGTGCTTATTTGTCTAATAGGATAAGGAGTGTATGTTCATTTAGTATAAATTTTGTTCGAATATTTCTAACATTTTTATCTGGATGTGATGTGTTATATTACATTTCATTTCAATTTGTTTAAGATATTTCGGATTCGGATTTCTTTTGGTTTTATGCATTTTAAACATTTTTTTTTAATTATGGATAACCTATGTTTGGTTTCTATTGCTGCTGATGAGGAATTAATTTCCGAAAAGGCCATAAAGCTCATTAAAATTTACTCCATTTTGATTTAACATATATGCGTTATGGTCTCATGTTCATTTACTCCATATCCTTTCGTAAATTATTATATAAATATATTTTTGCACCTGTCCCAAGTCAGGAATATGTTGGCCATTGGCTTGCACTTGTCTTCTAAAAAAATTTTAGTTTCTTAATAATCGGGTTATTGGATGTGTCTTGGTTCCATTGATTTATGCACTTTTTACATTTTTGGGGCCATTTAGGGCTTGCTATATTGTGTGAGGTTCCCCAATATGTTGAAGACGTACGATGACCCTTAGATGCTTTGTTTTGGGTCGTTTTGACCTGGATATGGGATGTTGTCTCCCTGACATTTACCCCATTTCCTTTCTTTTTCATATCTATTATTTTATTTTGTCTAAACATAGAGTTTTGTGATAACCATTCGATTTTTTGGTGTCATCCTGGTTTGCCCACTTTTAATTACAGGTATAAATAAACATAGAAGTATATGTTGTTTTAATAATAAAGTCTGTTTCTAACTTGTAGAAAATTATTTACCTGCATTTTACATGTAAAATCGTGTAGAAGTATATGGTTTGATTTTATAAACTTTCATGTAAATTTGTGAGTTTTTCCACAATTTACCATAATTAATTGTTAAATTTCAATGAAATATATCTTTTAATTAAAATTTCATTGTTTTAAATGATACATAATGTACATTTATGACAGATGATGAATTATGGGTAATTCAAAAACATCAAGATTATGGTTAATATCTTGAAACTCCAGAACACTTTTTATTTTATTAATTATATTTTCAATGAATTAGTTTTAGTTGAAATAGCCACTAGCAATAAGCTTAAATAGCCACTCGCAATAAATCTTGAATTTCAACATTTGTAAATTTTTCCACTTCATTTTTGAAAACCACAATTTTTAATTCAGTCACTTTCAATAAAAACAATATTTCAATTTTAAATACCGTTTTAGGTGAATTTCTATGTTTTGTTCTTTTGTAAGTTATGTTAGCTTATACTTTTTCAAATCTGCTAAATAACCAGACCAATTACATGTCTGGACCTGCGTCACTGTCACTCATTTTTAACTGAGAAGTGTTTTGTCCAAACTAACAGAATTTAAAAGCATCAGGTATAAGGTTTCAATATTTCAGATTACAAAACTCAATACCGTTATGTTAAAATTTGATGAAAAAAAGACTAAATTCAACAATGTATTAATTCAAGATATTTTATTCAAAACTTACAAAAAAAAGGTGCACATCTTCAATGTGTCCAGAACAACTGTGCAAAGTTTCAGAAGTATCGGGTTAAAGGTGGCTGAGTTTCAGATTACACAAACGTGATACCCTCAAAACGTGACGGACGGACGAAGTCGAGCGTTTCCTAAACCTGCGGTCTCTGTTGGTGACGCAGGTAACAAAACAAAAAGATCAGTTAGAAAAATTAATAGATGAAAGAATTAAAGGGCTTGAGAGATAACTGGGGAAACAAGATATAATTGCCAGTGGAAGAGGGGAGACATGAGTACGGGCAGGAAATTCAACCAACTATATGGCACAAATGGCTGTTTTTTTTTTAATATTTCTGAAGAAATCTATTTATTATAACCCCTGCTTTAGCGTACGGTATATAGTGATCATGGTGTCTGTCCGTCCGTTCGTCCGTCCGTCCGCCCTTCGTTCGTCCGTCCGCCTTAGGGTACCTACTTTGTGGCTACAACTCCGCCTAGACCACTGATGAAATTCAATGAAACTTTCACAGAATGTTAAGTACATATTGCCATTGTGCACCACCTATTTGAAAATTGTACAGCATAACTATATTTACTGTTCAAATTTGCAACTTTGTTATTCTTGTATTTTGAAACCATTGGACAGATGCCACTGCTGGTGGACCAGAGGTCCCCGAGGGTATTCACCATTCCAATAGTCAGACTTGTCTGGCACGAAAATTTACCTAGCGATTTATAGAAATTTACCGTTTTATCAAAATTCTAACCCTTTAGAAATACTACGGGTTCATTCCGTGTATGGCACACGGTGGATGTCCCTAGTACTGGATTTGGCTTCCTATTTCGATATTTTTGGTAATGAGTACTTCTTTGTTTACAATTTTTCGATAATGGCTTTCCATATTTTAATGCTGCTGATGAGAGGTTACTCCTTGAAACACGTGTACAGCATAACTAAATTTACTGTTCATTTTTGCAACTTTGGTATTTTTGTATTTTGANTCGGTTTTTTTTTTTTTTTTTTTTTTTTTTTTTTTGAATTCAATTGGGGGTATGATATTAGTGAGCTTTGCTCACATTTTTCTAGTTCTGCATATTGAGCTGAGATTGAGTGGCCATGAATAGACATTGCACTCTATATGTTGCAATGCCCCGTAATATGAACTATTTAAGGGATGTGCCATGACATACTTGAATTCTTCTATGGTCTTCCAAATGTTTTGATTTGATCTGCACTGAAAAGACGTAAAGTCGTTGAAATGGCCATATGCAGAAACTAAATTCGCAGTAACCTCGGTATAATGTTATTTATTCACACTTCTTCATTATAATGTCTGTTACACCTACATATAGACCTGGGGTCAATTACTTTGAAATGTAATTAATTAAATCACAATTACATTTCAAATTTCCTCAATTAATTTACAATTACAATTACAACATTTTCTTTGTTGTAATTAATTAATTAATTAAATTACAATTACTTTAGGAAAGTAATTAATTGAATTACAAATTACATTTTAATTTTACACTTCATATGATATGTATGATATGAAACAAACCTAAAAGTGTGACAACCAAGGAAAATTTCCGACAAGTAGTTTTGATGAAAGGTAAAATCTACTGAGTAACTGATATTTTGGCTGCTAAGAATATTTCCATTAACTTTTTAAAATTTGGGATCTAGTAATATGTCTACAGCAATAATCGAAAGACTGCATCTGTTTGCTACCCTTTCCTAGGGTCCGAACTTGAATTTTATTTTATTTGAATTTTATTTAGTTAAACTTATGCTCATGAAAAAACACTTATCATATTTTTTGTTGCTTTTCATTTCATCATTTAGTAGGTATATATTTTTTTAAGCTTTCGTTACAAATAACAATTTTCATGTATTGTTCGTTTTGGAATCAATTCAGTGGATATGCAAGAAAACTTAACATTCTAATGCATATGTGATTTCTATGGTTTTGAGCAGGTATTTTTTTTTAATTTAAAAATTTATCAGATTTCACATAATCATATTACACACTTCCTGTTTTTAAAGATATTTTTCAAACACTAAACCATTTCATAAATTTATACATTTTATTGTTTAAAATAAACAAGTAAATTAATTAACACAACTTTGGCGTATTAAGATAAAGACAATTGTATTCTGTTTTTTTTTTTTTTTTTTTTTTTTTTTTTTTTGGGGGGGNTTCTCATTAAATGTATTATTTGGTTATTAAATCAACTCGAACCTTTAAATTATGACATTTTGTTTTGATAGGTAAATTTTAATTGCTGGTTGCAAATTGATATGTTTTTAGAACCTTTACCCTTTTAATATTGGTAGTAATTAACCTATGAGTACAGGAAATGTTAATTAATAAATGCCCCCAAAAATAAATCTCTTAATTAACTATGATATCCATAATAACAATTCGTGAGTATTGACTGAGTAAAGGTGGAATTGTAATATAAAATTTGAAAAATGGTTGCTGTTTGGGAGATATGTATGAACCTGGCAATTAGTGTTAAATTATAAATGCTTCAAAAGGCAATTTTATACACAAAAAGAACAAGTACCGGTATGCTTGGGTGAATCCAATTTCAATAGTCACATAGGTATATAAGCCAAAAATGTAAGGAAACCAAACTTTTGCATTTAAATAACTATTCATAAAAATTATGAAATAGAATTAATGAGGGGTGTACCTGCAAAGTAATTCCAATATATTGGAATGTATCCACAATTTTACTTGATATTCAAATCTTTGGGTTAATATTATCTTACAGATCATCTCATATTGTGCTAACTATTTATTCACCCTTATATGAGTAACAAACCTTTGCTAGTCCCAGTTCTGATGCATAGGCAGTATGTATTTTAAATTTTAATTTTGACCATACATTCAAATTAAGGATAGTCCTTAAACTAAGTAAATTAATATTGCCATTTAAAGTTGAAATGTACACAGAAAATATTTCAAGAGAAATGAGAAAAATATCAAAACATTTGCTATCTTTGGTGTTAAGATGTTATTTAAAACAGAAGTCTTTGAAAGAAATACATGTAAATCAAACTTATTCACATGTAATTGAAAAGTAATTGAAAAGGTAATTGTAATTACAGGGTTTTCAGCCCTGTAAATAATTAAATTACAATTACATGTAATTGAAATTTCTCTCAATTACACATTACATTGAATTACATTAGAACATGTAATTACATGTAATTACAGTCAATTACAATTACATTTTTCAATTACCTTAGGTCTGCCTACAAATATCTTACTCAAAATTGTAATTATTTTTGTTATATTCAGTTAGATACACCTCTTAAATTTATAAAGTTGACTAATATAACTAACTGCAGTGCTAGCATATACCTTAAATTAAAAAAGATAGGTATATCATCAAGCTTCCAAATTTGTTGCTTTTTTATTGGTTAAAATACAAACGTTATCAAAATATATAACAAATAAATTACTCCTTCTGAAATTTTTTAAGTATTATTTTCATACTAACTACCATTGCAGCATAATTTTTAAGTTATCCAATGCATGACTGTCTATTGTCAGTGAAAATGTACATCGAAACATATACATATTTGAGACAGACTATACAATTTTATGGTCATTTAACCCTTTGTCTTTTTTGTTTTTCTAGCTCATTGATAATTGCTGTAAATAAATGTGGGCAAACCAGGACTAAACCGATTTCTTTAATAATATTCTTGTATTTTATTACTTCTTTAATCGTTCGGCAAATGTCTTTTTGTTCAATATCAAATTCTATTTCGGATGTTATTTTTTCACATATAAATCAAAATAAGTCCCCTTTAATTTGTGTCTAGAATCTGAATTACTAGAGTACTATAAAAGCATCCTTTGAGAAGAGGTTAATACAATTACTGTGAAGTCTGGGAAGATGTTTGGGCTTCAGTTATGCTTGAACAAATGAATTTGATGACGTCCTTTACACCAAAGGACCTTAGGTGAATTTTAATTAATCAGCCTCACAATATACTTTCTCTGCACCCTATCCAGCTGTAAACAATTTTAGTTAGGAATCCATTTAGCAAATTTAATAGTTGTAGCTTAAAATTGGCTTAACCAAAGAATCAAACAAGTTCCAGCTACATTGACTTGATTTTGATCAGATTTTTTTACAATAAACATTGAAAGGATATTGAGTAAATGCACATGAGACAAAGTCTCTACAAATACATTTTAGAACCAATTAATGGAATAACGCTTTTATTGTTGTTCTTCATCTTGAACTTACCATGAGGCCTTCAACAATGAGCTTTGCTCATACCTCATAGTCAGTTCAAGCACCTTCTAGCACCGGGATGACCGGATTTCATTGATAGATGTCGACAAACGTTACTTCCATGTATATTCACAACATAAAATAACTGGCAAAATGATGTTACAATTGCTGTCATCCACTGCTGCCCGGCAAAAGACTTGCAAAAGACAATCACAACAAATAAACATCCACAGGGAACTCATCGAGTCAATCGTGAGAAAATTGGTATTGTTAAATAGTAAGGTGTGAACACTATAAACAGGTGGTCATTATAACTTTTAGAAGTTCAAAAAAATAAAATAACATAAAATGCCAAAATTTGAAAGTATCATAGCATATCCATATGAGAAATTCTCTCAGGAACAACTACTTCGTAACTGTAATATAAAGGCAGCATACATCTCTCGCACGGAGAATCTTTTTACGGACTCTTCATTGCAGGAGGTACAAACTCCAGTCTCATGTTCATTTACCCCATATCCTTTCGTAAAATATTAAATAAACATTGAAAGGATATGGATTAAATGCACATGAGATAAAGTCTATACAATCACATTATAGAACCAATCAATGGGCCAAAGCTTTAATTGTTCTTCATCTTGAAGTCACCATGAGGCCTTCAACAATGAGCTTTTCCATACCTGATAGTAAGTTCAAGACGGACCCAGCAACCGGTCTTTATTGATAAACGTCAAACACTACATCCATGTATCTTAACTTTAGGTCAAGGATACGGGACCGTCAACAAACATAAAAATAACTGTATGTTACGATTGCTGTCATCCGTGGCCCTTAAAAAATCTATTAAAAGACAATCACAATATATAAGCAACTCCAGTGCACTCATCGAGAAATCGTGAGAAATATCTTAACTACTATTGCCACTAATAATACATCTTAGATATACTTGATCTTGAACATTTTCGAAGAAATTATTTCTTAATTTAGCAAATGCATTTTGAGGTTTCACACAATTTTGTTTAAGATTTGGTTATACCTTTTCACTGAACAGCCATGAATTTCAATATTCGGAGATTTTATCTAGGCTATTTTTGTAAAATTACAAAACCTTTCTTACTTTAATCAATATGCACGTCAAACATACTAAATGCATTTGTAGTTTTCATACAGTTAAAAACATACTTTAATGTGTTTCATTTGTACATATTTAGAACAAACTATAGATCTTTAAGGTATGTGACGTATTGCCTTTTATGTTTATTTAACTTTGTTTTAATTAGTAGGGTAATATTTCTTTTTTACATTATTATATTTAATTAGTAGGGTAAATGTATGCAAACAAGGATGCAGCCGCTCAAAGGTGACATAAATACTGATTAAACAAAGGATTGGAAATGTGATTCCAAAAAAAAACAACAATTAAGTATGACCTAATCAAACTTCAATCAGGACTAAGATTTCACAAATTTATCTATTATCTACACGTCAATTTCCATATAACAAAATTATGATTTGATAATGTAGTGATAGATCCATGGAATTTGAGTTCAAATGATAAATTGGTAAAAAAAAACTGGAAGAGGATATGAATGGACCAGTTGTGCAAAACTTCCAAATTTTTTTAACGATAAAGTTATATGCTGAAATACACTACACAAATCGGAACTTTCCTACGCGTTGGCATTCGTGATATAATTTGTCACAAAATTAAAATGCCATTGAATTTTCCTCTTTGTAGTTTGGAAAATAATGAACAAAATATCAAGTACAATTTTCCTGATCTAACATACATTTTACCTTAAGAATATCTTTTGTTGAAATATATAGAAAAAAAATCTATTTGAACGATTTTTTTCCATCATATTGCAACCAAATTGACGACTTTCGAGTTTCCGGAGTTACTTCCCTTGATTAAAAATAAGCGGCTATCGAGGATTATTTTTAACATAGAATATAACGGAAGGGTTGTAGAAAAAATGCTATAACTTCGGTTTGGAGAAAGTCTGGGTCAATTTTTTTTGGATGTGATGTTTATACAGCCTCAGGGTATAATCCAACATACTTTTCATGACGCTCACCTTTACAGGTAAGCTACAGGTAGATGTTAATTGCACTTGGAATAAACAGGATGTGATGGTGACTTAATAAACATCTGTTTGAAAGCCATAAAAAGTAGTTATAAATAGTCAAGGGTTAATAATATACAAAATATGAATAGATAAGAATGTCCAGAAAATAAAAATAAATGAAAC
>MJUU01073423.1:3169-34990 GCA_002080025.1 Modiolus philippinarum | reverse complement strand
CCAAACCACGAATTCAAATACTCAACGAAATATGATTTTCTTGTGCAACTTTCAAACACAAATGAATGAACATAATGAAGAACCTGATCAACGAAGGCCATAAACCTTGCATTTGTACCTGAGCCCCAAACTAACTGATATATCCAACAATAAGTAAATATGCATTCTCTTGAACCTTTAATAGCAGCAAAATAAGTTCAAATGCTTTATTTCCAAGTGTTTCCCAGTTAACAAATTAGCGGTAACTGGCTTCCTGTTTTGTTTACCAATTACGCTAAAGTCATGAAAGTGTTGATTTACAGTTAAGAAGTTTGGACAAGAACCATCTCAGTTCAGGTTTTATATCATATTATTAATTAAACTTTTAAAGTTTTAATTATGTTCTGCTGAAAAAGACATGTTTATTTTGCAATCAATACAGGTGTCTATTTATAAATAACGAATGGAGTACAGTTGTCAGATGGTTACCTAATTACAAAATATCTACACCTTACTATGAATAGTATTGTTAATTACAGGTGACACTTTAATTACAGGTACAGTTCTGAATTTTGGTGTTTTGACATCAATACTGAAGGTACTGAAGCCATGAATTTTATAATCTTTATTTTATAAATTTAAATTAATTTTTTTCTGGGAACAAGTGGCAATCCACGAATTTACGTACACCACGAAATGTCTTTTTTTCTCTACCCACGAAAATTGGTACCCACGAAATTAAATGAATTCACAGTACATTTTATTTGATTCATTCGGGTTATGTTTACTACCCCGGGTTTATTATCTTTTTCATTCGTTTCATGATAATTATTTTTTTTTTTTGCTTTTTTCATGTTTTTAAGTGCCAGGTCCAATCGTCCTTTTCACGCAACCTCGTTATCTTATTGTCTTTTTGTTGTGTATTCCCTTACTGGTTTATTTTTTTGCTTCGCTTTTTAGACATTCTATTGTATTAATAGTTTGTATAATATTAACCTTGACTACTTATCAACTACTGTTGTTGCTCTCGTACAGATGTTGATTAAGTCACCGTCAGATCCTGTTATCCAAATGCAATTAATATTTACCCGTAATAACTAACCTGTAAAGGTGAGCGTCATGAAAAGTATGTTGGATTGTACTCTGGGGTTGTATCAACATCATACCCAAGTGATTTGACCCATACTTTCTCCAAACCGAAGTTATAGCATTTTTTCTGCAACCCTCCCGTTATATTCTATATTAAAAGTTACTCTCTATAGCCGTTTATTTTTAATCAGGGGAGGTAACTCCGGAAACTCGAAATGGGTCAATTGTATAGCATTTTATTAAACTTATATTTGGTGATTTGAAATTTAAATATTCACTTCGTAATCAGAATGTAATCACAAAGTTATCATGATAAAAGGCTATTTTTGAAAGTTATTTATTAAATTACATGTAATCAGATTTCTGGCTGATTAATGATTACACTGATTACTTTAAACATGTAATCGATTACAGCTGATTACTGATTACAATTACAATTACCACATCTCTGGGTGGGTGTGGTTTATCTGTAAGCACAATTTTTCTGTCCAAAGGTTACAAATTCTGTAATTCTATTTCCAGCTATCCCATCCGTTCGTTCTCAAAAGTAGTCTCCCAATTTCGGCTGCTTATCTCTATATTCGGAAGTAAATGCAATGGGGTCTGTATCTGCGTATAATTCATGGTTGTGTAGGTTATCAAAGCTACTGTATAGCTTCATTTTCGCTTGTGAGGTCGTGTAAGCAGCAATTACAACTGATTCCTCCCGAGTCTTCGACGAATTCTTCTTTATACCGGTATCTAACACTTATCATTGTATCACTCTACAGGTTAATACCGACGAGACTTATTTGGTCATTAGTTAGCAAATCGACATATTCGCTTGCTTCGCAGTAGTATTTTATATTTGCCATATTGGACCTTTGACCGAATATTCCCCAGAAGCTGTTTAGCATCAACTTGGCTAAAGCTCTCAATCCTTGGTTTTCTTAATTTTATCGTACTCTAGAAGTATGCCTTCCTTTTCATGATAGTCTCTGATGTATTGTCATTATTGTCTTCAGTTTGACACCATTCGGGCTACCCACTAGCTTCCTGTTTCATTGTCAGGAAAGTGTTGATGTATTCAGTAAAGAAACTACCGGTCTTTGACGTCGGTTCCTCTTGTTCCATTTTGAAGCGTCACACTTCATGCATTCTATCGATCTGATATCCTTTCTTATGTGCTTTCTTAAGTTCGTCTGTGACCCAGGTTCTAGTCAATGCCCTTTCTAGGTTAAGGTACTGACATGGCGTTTGTTGACTGGATTCGGCACAGGCTTTACACAACGTTAACAATAGTTTGTTGTTGATTTTTGTTTGGAGTACTGGGATGTAGAGTCCTATGATTGGTAGTACTTTGCATGTAAGGAATCATTCGTATCGTCGTATATTTTGGAAATTCTCCGTGGTGATTGTTGGGTTTCCTACAAGTACCTTGCCAGTCCTATTGATGTATAAGAACAATGAAGTAAAGTAGAAGTAATCAATATTTTCACCTTCAGACGCTTCTTTGTACATTATGAATGCTTCTGTACGTCCAACATAAAAGGCATTTCCAGGTTCCAAAGGCTAAAATTAATGGAGAAAGTTTACGAAGCTTTGTATGTTTGGTTCATTATGTATTTCTCTATCGAAATCTCACTCTCAAACACCGACGAAGGTAAAGCCTTTGTCGTTTAGGAATCTTTTCCTCTTCAAAGTACGTTGATGTAATTCACACAGTCTTATTGTTTACTGGATTGACGGTCGAGGCACTATAGTAACGTAAACATCGGTGCTAGAGACAAGCGCTGTAATAAAAAAATTTATTCTTGTTTCCCCCACTGAACTTGTACGCATCGATTTCCTTTTCACTACCATTACAAGAGTGCTAATCCGAATACCTTGCACTTCAGATAGATACTCAAGGATTTCATTCCTTAGATGGAATGTTTTGTCTGTAGGGCGATATCCTAGAGCGGGTATAATGCCTATTGTGTCTGCTTTTAGAAAAAAAGTTCGAAATACCAAATTACAAGCAAACGCTATCATGATGCATTGCTGGAATGGATCGACCCCGCCTTGTCTGTCGGTGGATGGCATCTTCAGACACAGATGTCTGAACATCAAGCATTCTCTTCTCAATATTTCCACATCGGAAAGTTAATAACTTTAATAACATTTTTTGTTGTAAATTGAAAGTGGAATCCCGTAAATCAAATAATGAAGCAGGTCCCTATAACTACTGCTGCACTGGGAAATTTTATCAATAAATATTACATATTTGCCTGCATAAATATTTGGACTAAAACAATAATATATACTACTCAACAATAGAAACGATACATAGTCAATTTTGTAAATATTTTTGTATTTCACAATTTAAAGTTTTAATTTTAGTGTATTAATGCATTCAACGCCAAAACGCATTTTTTTTTCAGAAACGGATACGATGAAAATCCGGAATGTAATTTTTTCGCCCTAAGATCGAGTTTGCCGTTAACGGACGGATGATTTTAATTGTTTGATTTCAATAATCGGGACTTTTCATCAGATTAACAATTTGCCATTTCAAAAAGTTGAAAACAATGTCTCATTTCGATGCCCCGTTCAATCCCAAATCAACGTGAACAATGAATTATCGCGGTCAGACCTTCGATCTTGATTTTTGCACTCTTGATTGATTGTTATGCGAAAAGAAGAACAAACTAAGGACTTTTTATTAATCTGAAGCAAATGTGTCCATCAAATGATATATCACGTGACAGCGGGGCCTGTGAGACGTCGCAACGTCAGCATCGCGTAACACGCTTTTACACTTCTGAGAACGGAAGTTGTAATCGGAAAGTAGGCCTGAGGAATTCTTGATCGACATAACAACAGAATTTGGAAGTCAGCCGGTTCGAAAATGTGATGGTTTGGTAAAAAGAAAATATAGCCATTCTCACTATTTGGGTCTGCAGACAGAGATTCCGGATAATGACCATGACCATGACCGGAGTGGGTTAAGAATTTTAAGAGACATTTTTGGGCATAAAGTTAATTCATACGTGCAAAAAATACATTTCATCTACGAGTTGTGGTTCTCTGTTGGTTATTTAAATGTTAATTTTGATAAAATCTGTGTATCGTTTCCTTTGGTGAGTAGTATATTAAGGATGTACAAAACGGCTTAACTCAATAAATATAGACCGTTGGATATGTCTATTTTCAAGACTTTTATGGATAATAATTATCACAATAAAGATTGTAGAGTGTTTGCGTGGTTTTTTATTTTAAAAATGGCATTAAATTGAAATGATAATAAATATGGACTGGGTGTTATTTTTACAATTTGATAAAAAAAATATATGAATGATCACAATAAATCTTGTGTTAGCAAGTACACAATTTAAGTCCTTACTCGTTTAATATATTTACAAATAATCTACCAACATCCCTTCAGACACTCCTTATCCTGTAGAAATTAAAACAAGAATACGAAATTGTCTACTCTATGTTCTTTTCTCAACGTCTGATGAGGGACTCCAAAACACTAGATCAGCTAAGTCTATATTGTAATTCTTGGTGAATAAGAAAGTAACTAATCTTGCCGCTCTCTTGGAATTGGAGCGGTTTCTTTTACACTACGATGTGATAAAATCAATAAAATCAATGTCAAAGAACTGGTATAGTCTTGAAATTTGATCCTTTTTCGTATATTAGGAGAAGCTTATTGTTAATCGCAATCCTTACATGAACGAAAAGTACAGTCATAATATGGACCAGTTGCATTTCTTTTGAGGAATATTTCTGTTATCATTGACTTTAAAAAATTAGTTTCCCTTTTCTTGATGGCGAAGTTCCTGTAGCTCCATCATACGGAGTGTATATTTATCAACTAGTACGATTCGCACGTGTATGTTCTACTCTTGACGACTTTTATGAACGTAGGCGTACTATCACATCCAAACTTTTACAACAAGGTTACAGATATCATAAATTGATAAACACATTTGAGACGTTCTATAGAAGATATGAGGATTTGATTTCTAAATATGATGCGACTCGCAAACATGTTATTACTAAGGGCATTTCTCACCCTTGTTTTTATGGAAATGATGTTAAAAATGTCAAAAACTGATAATAAATCCAGAAAAACTGGGGCTTAACTTACATTCTTCACGTAATAGGGATATTGACAGGATATTTCTCATGATTGCGTTAAATTGACTTTAGGATCCAATGACCCGAAGATATTACAGGTATACTGATACTGCTGATATCTACTGAAATGATGATTTTTTACCTAACCCTTCGGGGAGTTTGAATTTGATTTTTATTCCGTAGTTCGACAGTGTTTTGCCAGCAGAATAGATTCCTTGATCTGGCCGGCAGTAAAGCGGCGAGCACTTCTTAACCCATCTTTCTAAATTTGTCTTTTTCTTTCCTTCTCAAGATTGTGGTCATGGAGTTAGTAGTCTACCTGTATTTGGGTTTTATTTTTTTTGTAATGAATTTATTGGCCAGAATTATCATTTATAATTTTTACATACAGATATCAATAACCATTTTTATGAACTAAGGTAGTATAAGCAAAAGTAAGGAATATAAAGCAGACAACTAAAAAAATTTCAAAAGAACAAGATTTGAACAGAAAAATTCTGACGTCAGGCCAATTCAAGCATATATTTTTTGTTTTAAAATACTCCAAAAACACATGGGAGATTAATTAAAGGAGAAGAAAATGATAATAATAATAATAATAATAAAATGAATGCATAAAGAACACAAATAGGATGCTTCATTCACACTCCATTCTTAACACTTACTTACTAAACAATATAATTACATTTTTATATGAAAATGCTGAGCACACTATAATTCACAGTACATTCGTGATGTGCACAACACAAATATATATAAATATATATATATATATGACTAATCGTTTTCCCAACAATACCTGTACCTTACACGTACCACACAGAACATTCCCATCAAATGTCTTTATGCATCATTTAACAGACAAAAAAGCGTTTAAATAATTTTATGTAATAGATTACCAGTGTTTTCAAATATCCTTGACTTCAGATCATCCCAGAGTTTTTCTATTTTCTGACTCTGTATTGGGTTTTAGTTGTATGTTTATTATACTATAGGAAAACGGGTAGAGAAAGGGGAGGTTTGGGTACTCATACACCGCTCTTGCTAGTGCAGGTACCAAGTCCGGCTATCCCGTGTTCCTATCGTTGTCCAAGTTTGTCATTTGTCATTTTATTTGTGCAGTTCCCTGGTGGGTTGTGGCATGTAATTGTGTTTTTCGGCCGTTTCCTGTTATCTTTTCTACATTAGTCCCTGAGGGCAACTTATGTAGTTGTGTCAAATTCAAGTGTACCTTTAGCATGGAACCATTTTAATGTTACTTTGTTCCCCTTAGCACAGGAAAAACTCACTAGGCTCGCAATTGATCAAGGTCGATATCAGAGAACTTACCGAAAATACAGGACATGCCTCAGGAGCAATTTTCGCGAGATGGATGATGCAATGCATTTTTTATTTTAAGTTAATTCCGTCAGGACAAAAGAAATGATGTAATTGACAGTTCTGTGTCTGCATTTTCAACAATTACACCATAATGAAAAGTTTATTTTGGTACTTAACACAGGGAGTGGGAGTGTTGATGTCTCAATAAAGATAGGTGAGCAAATCAAGGAAAGCTAGATCTGATCCGATAAGATATATTTGTATATCTTTTCTTCTGTACTCCTTGTCAGAATAAAGGCAGCGTGTCATAGAGCATCGTCCCATGCTGCAATTTGCAGTTATTTACCCATAGTCCTAACATACCTGCACTTTTCTTGAACTCATCTAAAGTTCAGACAAGGTCAGAGTGAACCATTAGGCACTGCTCCTTGGTGCCTTTTGCAAACGAGTTACCTCTTTTTTACTATCTCGTCTGCATTACGTATGAGGATGGCAAGCTGCGCTTGCAGCCTACTTAAAGTTAAATTAATGTTTAGTCGAAAACTAACATAAGGCATAAGGAATGCAATTATATTTATTGTTATTATCAAACTAATAAATGAATTTCATGTATTTCTGTCATTTTCCCTTGCTGGCCTGTTCTTATGAACAATAGAACATTTTTCTTCTTTCTTCATCTACTCCTTCTCGTAAAGACTCGTATGCACAAGAGTTCCGTTAATATTATATTTTCTCAGATGCTTTTGATGCACTAGGTAAAGACAACACTTACCAGAGCAGGTTGGTTGTGCATATAGCCACCATGACATAATGTTGCCGTTAGTATAACTACAGGAAATTGTACTAGGCCCTGCCAGTCTGTATCCAACATCACATTTGAATGTGACACGTGAACCTGTTCTATAATCCCGAAGTTTAACAGGTTCTATCATACCAGGTATTGGTTGGAGGTCTGGACATATGCGACCTGGAATAAAAACATCATATTGTTTACGTAAACAATAAACATGACAAGTGATTTTTCAAAAATTATTTACTGGAGTGAATGGCTACGAATCATACATGTTTCGTCAGTTTAAATGTAACAAATATAAGACTTAAAACTTGAAAGTTAAACAGATTCAAAGTTCGAAAGAAAAAAAAACTTCACTACATTAATGTGATAAACATGCTAGAGATTACGTGCAAAAATATATAAAATCACTTTATAATACTTTACAAAACACCGTTAGTAGAATATAGAAGTACAAAAGACATTAAATACAACATTCAAGTCCAGAGGCATGGCTAAATCGAGAACCGTGCGAAAAAAAATTCACGAAACATCATGAAACAACAGCAGTAGAATACCGAAGGAACAAAGCACAAGACTACATATATCAAAGTCCAGAGACTAGGCAAAACCAAGAACACCAGCAGACGGAACACTATGTTCCTATAGGAATCCTTATTGTCTGTTGAAAAATATGAAAATCACAAAACATAACATTAAGAATTAAACCAAACAGTGATAACTCTCATAGGGGACTAGGCAATATGCATTGGTTTCATTTTGGACGGGTACAAACAAATATCAGGAAAAATAAACTACATGTCCAATTACTTTAGTAAACGAAAAAATTATATCGCGCAAGTCGTCTAAAAACTAAGTAATCTATCTTAATGCCCCGATTGCCATTAAAATTTTAAGATGAAGAAAACGTATTTCAAAGTACACAGTGTAATTCGCATTAAACTGTTTTTATACATCTCGCAAACGACGTTGGGGGTATATAGGACCCTGTCTGTCTGTCTGTCCATACTTCTTTTGAACCCAACTACTCCTAAACCACTGGAAAGATTTTAATGAAACTTTACACAAAGGAAGGACACTATATAGGGATGTGCATGAAGGAATATAATTATTGTCTAAAATCAGGAAAGGGAGATAATCCGACTTTGATTTTTCTTTGAATTCATCTGCACAGATTATCTCGTAAGCGCGACTCCTCTTAAACCACTTAAAGGATATGGATGAAACTTCACTCAAAGGAAGGACACTATATTAAGATATGCATGAAGGAATATAAATATTGTGTGAAATTAGGAAGGGGAGATAATTTGACTTGAACTTTTCATTGAATCCATTTTCACAAATTACATGTACCACGTAAGCGCTACTCCTATAAACCACTTGCAGGATTTTGTTGAAACTTTACACAAAGGAAGGACACTACAATGCGATACTGTTGGAAACGGAATTTGAATGGTTTTCCGAAATTTTAATTGTAATGACGACGTATGAAAGAATATAATTATTGTCCGAAATCAGAAATGGGAAATAATTTGCCTTTTAACTTTTTATTGATTCCTACTGCAATGATTATTAAATATTTTCTCATTGAAAAATCTAGGAAACCTGATCATCCAATAAATTTGACTAATTACCATGATATAATTGAAATGAAAACTCGATTATGTATTTGTTTCGAATACCACAGCAACAGCTCCAACCCGATGGAAGTACAGTATAGATTTTAACCAATTCTTAATCAATTGAATATCAATAATCAATTATCATAAGTTGTCGAAATGCACATATGCAGAAAATAAATTCACAGTAACTTCGGTATTTAGTTATTTGTTACCACTGGATCGATGCCTCTGCTGGTGGACTGTTAGTCCCCGAGGGTATTCACCAGCCCAGTAGTCAGTACTTCAGTGCTGAGCCGAAAGCCGATTCTATTTGGAACCTTTCAATATATAAATTTTTGTAAAATGTATTGAAAACTAAGGAGTATCTCCCTCATGCAAAGCTCTCTCCTTAGCTGATTTTGGCTGTACATTTAGATCATATTAGTTAATAGTTTTGGAACATTTTGGGGTTTATGGTCTTCAAAACGTCTAGATTTTATCTGCACTGAAGAGACAGAAGTTGTCGAAATGCGCATATGCAGAAAATAAATTCACAGTAACTTCGGTATTAAGTTATTTATCAATCAATTAAAAATATCAATTATCAATATTTAATGATTAATTAATCAATAATTACAACACAATGTCTGGCTGGTAAATTTGTCATGGCTTTAATAATCAATTCAAAAATATATCAATCAAGAAAAAACAATTGTCCATCAGTAAATGATGAAATTTTATACTATTGGACTATCCATTACATATAATATAACTGGGCGATCAAAAGTGGTTATAACTGTTTTTCATCAAATTCCGCCAATGAGAATACTTTCAGAATTTAAAGTATAATCATCGACACAATTTTGGAAAAAACACCAGACAAAATACCAGCTTATTTATAAGGGTAGGTTTGAATGTATAGATATCTAAAAAATGTCTCCAATGCACCATGTATTGCATTAATAAAGATGTCATTACCAATAAATGACAAATGTGTTCATTCAGCATCAAAAATTGCTTGTCATCAAAATCCGGATACTTATTACATAACAATTTCTTTTCAGCAAATTTGATCTGACATAACGGTTGATACGTTTCCTTGTGTCTTCCATTTTAGATATGTCTTTTGACATCCGCCATTTTATACGTGGCAAAATTGACGACCATAAGTAAGTAAGTAAGTAAGTAAGTAATATTTATTAAACAAATCACTGGCCCATGAAGGCATATAACAGTACAAACATATATGATTAGACACAACAAACTAAATTGTAATAAAATTGTGAATATTGTTATTTGTTGAAGCGAGTGCGGTCAAATATATATATATATCATTCAACAAGTTGCAATGGCAATTCTATAAATTCAACAACATACATGTAGTTAAAGAGAATAAGACTTAATAAAGTCATACCTATCCCGTGTCAACAGCACAGCAGGTAGCATGAATTCGTACCCTCTGTGCAGCAGACACCAGGGGTCGATGCCATTAGGTGATTAAGAAAAAAACAAAATTGTTGCAACATATAAAATACAATTAGGCGTTTCAAGTATATAATTTTTATGTTATTTAATATTATTGAATTAAAACTTTGAAATCATACATGGTTCCACTAGTCCTGCCTGTGCCCAGAACAATCAGACCAGCATACTGGGATTGTCAGAATGCAAGGGGCACCAGGGGACGATGCCTCGAGGACTAGATAAGATGGCAGATGTGTCACCCGTGTCAAGAGCACAGCAGACAGCATTACAGATGGCCACTGTGCAGTTGACACCAGGGGACGATGCCTACTAATATTGACACAATCTACCAAGGAACATGTAAAGTTATTTGAACAAAATGGACAATGAGTGGAAATTATGGAAGATGCTTAAGGATAAAATTACATACAAGTTTAAGCAATTCTGAATCTTCTATGCTGAATATCCATTAGATTTTGTCTTTATCACTTAGATTGTTAAAATTTCTATTTTAGTCCGAAATCCCAGGGAGCATGATGTTACGGTCTTCTTCGAATTTCGGACAATTATAAAGAAAATGAATTTCGTCTTCTATACTATTTGAATTGCATTTAGTACAAAGCCTTTCTTGTCGGAGAGTACCCTGGTATCTACCTATCTCTATCCAATATGATAGGACACCCTGGTAGTATTTCTATATAGATAATGATGCAAATGTGACTTTCATTTGATAAGTAAGTAAACCACAGGGTGTTTCAGAATGTCAAATATCGTTCCACCCACATTGTATAAGTAATACATAGGGATCACAGTACAAGTTTAACAGACCTTGAATAAGTCACATCAAATGCCTCCACTTCATTTTCTCATCCCCACCCATACAAGTTTGACTACATTAAGTTCAAGTCCCAGGTTTCTACCAGTGGGTCGATGGGAAGTATGTTCAGCCGCTCTTCTTATCAATGAGCTACCGACCATCCATACTGTATGCCTACCTAAACTACATTATAACCTTAAATAAATTTGAAATTTGTTAGAGCTCCACCGGCCCTTTCTCTTTTGTCATCCTCGTTAAAACCAAGCATCGCATAATAGGTGGCAGCTCCAATTCTAAACGAATGGGTATTTATTTTTTTTAACACAAAACAAAATTCTTTATTGTACTATAATGCTGTTAACAGACATTTATAGGGTACAGCGATCCCCTATAAATTTTAATATAATGTGTGGTTTATAGAACAATAAAATACTACATTTACCTTTTCGTAACAATTTATATATTTATGAGATAGAAAATCATTTTTTACGTGTAAATGTTACTTTTTTAAAAATAATTCTGTTTTCTTTAGAAAGTAATCAGCTTTTAATGTTTTAAAATCGAAATCGTTACATCTTTTTAAAAATTCTTTTTTAAATAAATAGAAAACATCTAATTCTTTTCTTTTCATTTCCGACCTATAGAAAGACTTATGGATACTGAAAAATATAAGTGTAAAGATAAAGTTCAATCCATTATAATTTTCTTCATTTATCTTGTAACCAAGTACAATTGTTTTCAAATTAATGACATGATTATCTATTTTAATGTTACTGAATAAAAGTTTCATTTTCTCCCAGAATATATTTAAAAATTTGCAATGTATGAAAAAGTGTTCATAATTTTCTACCTCATTACATACAGTACATAGCGCAGAGTCAGATAATCGCCATATTGCCAATAGCTGTTTACAAGGTAAAATATAATGCAACAGCTTCCATTTAAACATCTTTAATTTATTTTCTTTTATAAATCTATAATTAAATAGTAGATTATTTTTGATTTTGCTGTAAAAGTCACTATCTTCCAAATAGGTTTCCTATTTTGAAAATCCAACTGGTTTTTCATAGACAAATGCCATAAGTAAAGTATATATTTGTTTAGATGATAAATCATGCAATTAGTATTTTTTTCCTTGTTAATCACGTATTTGGATTTGTGAACTTGTTTTAATTTTAGTTTTAATCGAGTCTTGATGTTTGAGTTTGGGTAGCCAATCTTTTGGTATAGCTTTTATTAATTTAGAATATTCTGAAAACCAGTTACTTTTTGAAGATAAACGACTAAGTAAAATATTTTGTGAGATATCCCCCTGGTCATTAAGTAAATCATTAATATACTGTGAATTCATTTTTATTCGTGGGGTACCAATTTTCGTGGTTTTCGTGGGTGTCCCCAAACCACGAATTCAAATACTCAACGAAATATGATTTTCTTGTGCAACTTTCAAACACAAATGAATGAACATAATGAAGAACCTGATCAACGAAGGCCATAAACCTTGCATTTGTACCTGAGCCCCAAACTAACTGATATATCCAACAATAAGTAAATATGCATTCTCTTGAACCTTTAATAGCAGCAAAATAAGTTCAAATGCTTTATTTCCAAGTGTTTCCCAGTTAACAAATTAGCGGTAACTGGCTTCCTGTTTTGTTTACCAATTACGCTAAAGTCATGAAAGTGTTGATTTACAGTTAAGAAGTTTGGACAAGAACCATCTCAGTTCAGGTTTTATATCATATTATTAATTAAACTTTTAAAGTTTTAATGCTGAAAAAGACATGTTTATTTTGCAATCAATACAGGTGTCTATTTATAAATAACGAATGGAGTACAGTTGTCAGATGGTTACCTAATTACAAAATATCTACACCTTACTATGAATAGTATTGATAATTACAGGTGACACTTTAATTACAGGTACAGTTCTGAATTTTGGTGTTTTGACATCAATACTGAAGGTACTGAAGCCATGAATTTTATAATCTTTATTTTATAATTTTAAATTAATTTTTTTCTGGGAACAAGTGGCAATCCACGAATTTACGTACACCACGAAATGTCTTTTTTTCTCTACCCACGAAAATTGGTACCCACGAAATTAAATGAATTCACAGTAGATAATATTATCTTTTATCCAATTGTTGTAAATTAAACATTTCCCCTGAAATTTTATGAATTTGTTTCCCCAAATTATTTGCTTCCTAATTTCTCTATAATTTTCTGGGTTATTTTTATTAGATGCCAATTTATGTTTCATCCATACATCAACAATTTTTTTTTGTAGAATTCTGGTATAGTTGTAATGAAATTATTAATGTTGTGAATATTATCTATATTCATTACAAACAGCATGAAATTTTTTCCAACCTTGTCGAAATAAAATTTTGGAATAACTTTCCAGCTAGGTAACTTTTCATCAAACTCTGTTAATCTTCTCACCCAATTAACATATATGGTATCTATAAATATATCTATATTAATCATTTTCAAACCCCCTTCATCGTATTTTGAACATAGGACAGTTCGTTTCACTTTTTCTTTTTTTCCACCCCAAATAAAGTTAAACACCAATTTTTTTTAAATTTAGAAATATACTCCTTATTTATACCAGTGACTGATGCTAAATACGTGATATTTGGAATCATCAAAGATTTGGCAACAGTTATTTTTCCCATCATAGTAAGATTTCTCTTACTCCAATCGCGTACAATTTTCTCTGCTTTGGCATATTGTTTGTTAAAGTTTAATCTAGCACATTCCCCTTTATCATGACCAAAATAAACCCCAAGACATTTTACCACTCCCTCTGTCCAGTTTATATTTTCAACTTTTTCTTTACAATGTTTTAGTCGTCCCAGCCAAAATCCCTCGGTTTTATTTCTATTGAGTACTAAACCTGATAACGATCCAAAAGTTTCAATTAAATTTAATGCCGAACTTATTTCTTGTTTTGATTGGACAAAAATAGTTGTGTCATCTGCAAGCTGACTTAATTTGAGACCATGAGTTATGGGACGGTAGTTATCTAAATTCAATGGATCACATTTTTTATAGATTAGAGTTATCAAGCCAAGTTTCTGTAAATCAGTAAGTTCCCCCTTTTCATAACAATAATTAAAAACATTAACAACAATTTGTTTTAAATGTGTCCAAAATGTTCTGTAAAATTCTACTGTGAGCCCATCAATTCCTGGTGATTTATTAAGTTTCATACTAAAAACAGTTTTTGTGTATTCCTCATCTGTTAATTTTCCTTCTGCTATTTTACTTTCATTTTCAGCAAGCACATAATCTATTTTTGTTTTTTCAATATATTCATCAATTTGTTCTTTATTTGGATTTTTAGAAGTATAAAGTATCAAATAATAAGTTCTCTCAATATCAAGTATTTTACCTTGATCTATCTCTACTTTACCATTTACATTTTTCAAAGCAGTAATAGTTTTCTTTGTCTTGATTTTGCTAAGCCTACAAAAATATTTTGAATTTTTTTCCCCTTCTTCTATCCATTTTACCCTAGATCTGATTTTAGCCCCTTTTATTTTTTCATCATAAAGTTTGCGTATTTATTGTGTCAATACTATAACCTGAATATTGTAAGGATGAGTGCAGTGCTGATAGAAATTGAGTTCTTGTCAATATATTGTGATTAAGATGACAAAAAAGTGGCCCATTTAATATTTGCCTAATATTGAGATATACCTTTAGTGCAGAGTGTGTACTAAAAGGTAGATTGTCATAAATCTTTGAAGGACAAGATTACCCAAATTGGTCTTTTTTTTTTAATATCTTAAACGTAATGATATTAAATTTGATGTCATTATACTGGATAATTTTCGCGAGATCGTTTGAATTTGTGCAGACAAATTCTCCCACTGTTAAAAACGCAGAGAAGGCAAGTTCAAAGGCAGACATTAACATGACGACCTCGTAACGTGACGGACACACATGTACTAAGACAGTAGGAAACTGCTTCATCATTTTTATAGTTATCGGCAATCGCATATCAGCTGTACCATATAAGTTTTTCATCCCTTTTAACATGTACTTAAGAATAAAATGCTGTGTAGTGTCCTGTAGACTCTTTACTTTTAGACAAAAACTTAATGCTGACACATATGATTTTTCTTGTTGATGGTGCCTACGAAACAACGGCAGTAGAATACCGAAGGAACAAAGCACAAGATTACACAAATCAAAGTCCAGAGACAAGGCAAAAGCAAAAACACCAGAAGACGGAAGACAAAAGACACCACATGCCCGAAAAACACACGAACATCACATATACAACACAAAAAACTAAAGCACTAACAGTGTGAACTCTCAATAAACAAGAGTGATATCAGGTGCTCCGGAAGGGTAAGCATGTCCTGCTCTGTATACAGCACCCGTCACACCGTCAGTGGGTCAATCCAGGGTAAAGTCAAAACCGGTAATGTCAAATCCGGGAAGACGTGAATCTAGCTGAAAATGTCAGTTTTTATTTGTGACACTGACATTTCATATCTATCTATGATGTCGTGGTGACGGCCATAGAATTTCTGAAGGGACGAAAGTAACAACGGCTGAACATATCCCTGACTCAGGAGTTTTTGTGACAGTGCTTTTGCTCTTTCCACAAAGTCACTGTATGTACTGCACGCTCTACAGTAACGAATTAATTGTGAAATATATACTCCATATGCAGGGGATGTAGGTATATTGCTGCAGAGAAAGGGAAAGTTCACAATTGGAAAGTCAAAATCATCACGTTTGTCATATAATCTAGATTTCAGACGTCCATGTTCGTCAATGTATAACAAAAGGTCAAGGTATGAAGCAGAATCGGGTGTATCGGTTCTCTTTAATTTCAAGTTCACTGGGGTAGATGCGATGTAAATATTCTTGAAATCTAGGGTTATTAAGAGAAAGTACATCGTCTATATATCTGAAGCTGAAATTAAAAGTCTGGGCTAGTTGTTTTTGTTTCTGTTGTATCAGCCCTTGTAAAAACTTTGCTTCATACGAAAAGAGGAAAAGGTCAGCTAAAAGTGGCGCACAATTTGTTCCCATAGGAATCCCAATTGTCGATAAAAAATTCAAGCATCTTAATCACGTCATTTTCACTGTATTTCTTGTTTGACTCAGTGTGGTTCTTAACAAAATATGTTTTATTTTTTCCTATTACCAGATAGGAATACCTGCGTTCTCTGTTTTTGTTACAGAAACGTTGATGTATCAGATCGGAAGTTACTGTTTTAAGTTTATTATGGGGAAGAGTGTATAAAGGGTAGAAAAATCAAAAGTTTTAATGCTACTGCAGTATCCGAGACTGTTTGAGGAGAGCTGTTCAAGGAGATCTTTAGAATTTTTAAGAATCCACATCTGATTCACGCCGCTCGTGGCAAAGGCTTTTTCGCAGTAGTTTTTTAGACCATATCTAACTGCGGTCAGTAAAGTAGTAAGGAGTTTGGATAGGGGCTTAGTGGTGCTTAATTGAGAGCTAAAAATACAATAAAACTTGAAATAACAAAATATCGAAGTTATTGTGAATTTCGACAACTTATGTCTCTTCAATGTAGAAATATGATCTACAGGGAGAGGCCATATTTCTCAGAGATTATGGTCAACACGAAACTGCTTAAGGTACAAGGTACTTGTAGAAAATGACGCATGAAATATTGCATTTACTTCTATCACAATAGGTTCAAAAACTTCACAGCGATTCGACAAGGACAATGCTCTGCATATGGTGCCAGCTTTCTGAACTGTTCGACCAACTACGAGATATATAATCCGCAATTTTATAAGAAGATGAAGAAATGTTTTTTGCTTTTAATTGCACATTTGACTTTGAAGTCCAGTAGAACATAAATCTAAGGAATGTCATCACTTTTTTTCAGATTTTGCAGATTTATTACTCATTATGTATACTACGGCTTCATTGTCACAGAAAAACATTACTTTTGTATTTTGTAAGGAATGACCCTAATATCTTGCAAAGATATATGGCTAAAGCTATGGGAATTAGTTCTAAATAAGTAATGTCTTTGAGAACGGGTGTATTTGCCAATGTTGCGGGCTGCTACAGATGGGTGCAGACGCAACGTTCCAAAAAGTGCACTTAATAACTTGAAATAAGCACCGACATATAATATCTCCCACTTCTGAGGTCATTTTTGATAAAAGATGAATAAATTTGGTATCATGAGAAAGGAAAAAAGGTAAAATGCAAAATATTTCAATCTTATAAGGTAATTTTGGGAAAAATACATATAAATGTTGTGTCGCAACAATTGAAATAAGCACCGACATATAATGTCCCCACTTTTTAGGTCATTTTTGACAAAAGATGTATAAATTTGGTATAACGAGAAAGGAAAAAAGCTGAAATACAAAATATTTCAATTTTATAAGGTAATTTTGGGAAAAATACACATAAATGTTGTGTCGCGACAATTGAAATAAGCACCGACATATAATATCTCCCACTTCCAATGTCATTTTTGATAAAAAAAAATGAATACATTTGGTATCAAGAGAAAGGAAAAAAGCTGAAATGCAAATATTTCAATCTTATAAGGTAATTTTGGGAAAAATACATATAGATGTTGTGTCGCGACAATTGAAATAAGTAACGACATATAATATCTCCCACTTCTGAGGTCATTTTTGACAAAAGACGTATAAATCTGAGGTCATTTTTGACAAAAGATGTATAAATTTTGTATCGCGACAAAAGAAAAAAGCTGAAATGCAAAAAATTTCAATTTTATAAGGTAATTTTGGGAAAAATACATATAAATGTTGTGTCGCAACAATTGAAATAAGCACCGACATATTATATCCCCATTTTTTAGGTCATTTTTGACAAAAGATGTATAAATTTGGTATAACGAGAAAGGAAAAAAGCTGAAATACGAAATATTTCAATTTTATAAGGTAATTTTGGGAAAAATACATATAAATGTTGTGTCGCGACAATTGAAATAAGCACCGACATATAATATCTCCCACTTCTAATGTCATTTTTGATAAAAAAAAATGAATACATATGGTATCAAGAGAAGGGAAAAAAGCTGAAATGCAAAATATTTCAATCTTATAAGGTAATTTTGGGAAAAATACATATAAATGTTGTGTCGCGACAATTGAAATAAGCAACGACATATAATATCTCCCATTTCTGAGAGGTCATTTTTTAAAAAAGATGTATAAATTTGGTATCGCGAGAAAAGAAAAAAAGCTGAAATGCAAAAAAATTTCAATTTTATAAGGAAATTTTGGGAAAAATACATATAAATGTTGTGTCGCAACAATTGAAATAAGTACCGACATATAATATCCCCATTTTTTGAGGTCATTTTTGATAAAAGATGTATAAATTTGGTGTTGCAAGAAAGGAAAAAGGCTGAAATGCAAAATATTTCAATCTTATAAGGTAAATTTGGGAAAAATACATATAAATGTTTTGCAACAATTGAAATAAGCACCGACATATAATATCTCCCACTTCTGAGGTCATTTTTGATAAAAGATGAATAAATTTAGTATCAAGACAAAGGAAAAAAGCTGAAATGCAAAATATTTCAATCTTATAAGGAAATTTTGGGAAAAATACATGCGACAATTGAAATAAGCATCAACATATAATATCTTCCACTTTTGGATTCATTTTTGACAAAAAATGCATAAATTTGGTATCGCGAGAAAGGAAAACAGCTAAACTGCAAAATATTTCAATCTTATAAGGTAATTTTGGGAAAAATACATACAAATGTTGTGTTGCAACAATTGAAATAAGCACTGACAAATAATATCTCCCACTTTTGAGGTCATTTTTGAAAATCGATGTATAAATTTGATATTGCGAGAAAGTTTTTTTTTAACTTACGTATGAATTTAATGTCTCAAGGATGAACATAGGCCTCGATGAAATACCCTTTTTGAAAGATTTATGAAGAATATAATGTGACGTAAGCATGGAATGTATAAATAAAATAAAAGAACGCTATAATTTATAATGGCATTTTGGTTTTAATTTATTATAAAAAATAGATTAAAAAGAGAGTTGAGTCGTCGAGTTTTCATACTTTTTGCTTAAAGTTAATTTCTTCATATCAATATCACGTGTTTTGAACTGACCAATCGCTAAGAGCAATCCAAAGCTGCCACGAAGTTCACTTCAAGTGCACTTTGCGATCACTCCCGCGATCGCATCTTCTTTTCAAGTGCACTTGAAAGTGGTCACAAGTTCACTCTAGGCTGTCATGGAATCACTTTCAAGTGCACGCGAAGTGCACGCGAGGAACGCTTTTGGAGTGCACTTGGATGGAATGTTGCGTCCGCACCCAACTGTACATGAAGGCCCATTTTCCTGTAAAAATGCCGCGTATCCCCGCCTTGAACTCAGGTGTACTGTCCCTATATAATTCTAGATCAAAATTTGATGACCAATTTTTCCTCTGCGATGTCCAATATACCACTGAAATCATTTAGAAACTCATTCCATGCTAAAAGATCACATTTTATGTCTTTTGTCACCCTTGTGAAATTCTGAGGTTTTTAGTCTTGCTTGTAGATCCATATACACGTCTAAGAAATGCTCTTCCTGCTGGAAGCACTTTTGTACAAAATGATAGGGAACCTGCTAAAGATTTGGATTGTTCTCAAGTAACTTTTGCTTTTCCCAGAACAAAACTGATCTTGTCTTTTATTCCAGAATTTTTATTTTCGGGAATTTTTTATAATCATATTGACTGTGTCGATTGTCAGACCCAGATATTATGTAACTCTCGTCGGAGCTACGGTTTTTTCATTTGCAACTGGAACATTTTAGCGATTACATACACCGAAAAAAATGTCTAAGTGAAGTTGGCAGTTATTTGTTCCTGCAGACCCGCAAAGAAAAAATCGTCCAAGTATTGATCCACTTTTCACCATTGCTCCACTTTTTATCGGCCAAATCAATAAAGGAAGAAAATTTCTCGAAGTATGAACAGCTTTGTGATAACCCCATTGGAAGCATTTTATCTATGTAAAAGTTTTCATTAAAATACATGCCTAGCAAATCGAATGACCAGGGGTAGATAGGAAGAAGCCTAAATGTCGATTTAATGTCAGTTTTTGCCAAGGCGTTGCACAATTGAAATGGCGTAATCAAATGGTGAATACCGTACAATCGAAAAACAAGGATCAATGTAAAATTTTATTCCTCCACCAGTCGGATATAAAAGATGTTTTAAAAGCCTAAAACCATCGATCGAAATTTTTGAGCTTTCAATGTCGGGATAATCCATCAACATATCGTGCGATAGACTTGTATTTACAGGTGATTTTCCAAGGGACCAAATATACGCACTTCCAACATCTTCTGAAATTAAAGTACCATTTCAAAAGTTTACTAAATTATTTACATGTGTCAGGCGGCTTTTGCCTTATAGTATGGTTTGGTCTTTGCAAAATTTGGTTTTGATATACTGTATCCCTTTATTGCGGACGTGTTGTGTTTGGGATACAACTATGTAACTGGCACAGAGAATACTCGGATATTTGATACATGTATGTTTGTATTGACAGTTTACTCTCATACATTTACCTTTATAATTTGTGTTTCTTAGAAATGTAGTTATAAAACGTAGACTGAGGTCTCCGTCAATGCTAGCCCAATTTTTTGTTGGGTTCATTGAAACTATTAGGTCGAACTGTTGGTCGTATAACAGCCATCTTGCCAATGGACTTTCTTTGGCATTATATCTTATAGTATACAGGTAACTCAAAAGTTCATGTGCTTTTGATGGATGATTCTGTAAAGATTCCATTATATAATATAGAAATGCATTTGTCCATAAATTTATGTTGTCAATGACAATTATTTCTTTTACCAGTTGTTGTTATACAAGCTTTCCATCTTGCACTTCTAGATTACAAGGTTTTTTTTTATTTTCTTGTGAACTTTAGTTTCAAAATTTTGTCTTAAAAAATGTCCTTAATCCACAAACTCAAAATTCAGCCTTTTCTTTAAAAGTTTGTGAAATGAACACATCAGTTTCATTCGTGAAACTGGGAATAAGAAGTTGGTCATTTTGAGAAACGGGGTTGTCAAAATTGCAGATATCTAACATCAAGTACGATTGATATTCGTTATTTCATATTCCATATTAGAAATTTTATTTAAAACTTCTTAAAACTTCATACCTGATCTAAAAAATCTACTTATCGCACTAGAGTGATATTCGATTTTCACAGAATGATATTCAATATTTACAGATTGATATTCGATTTTCCCAGATTGATATTCGATATTCACAATATAGCTCCAAATCGACCATCCAAGTATAGCAGAGTTCATATCTTGACCCAAATATCATTTTTGAATATCCAGATTGATATTCGATTTTTCCAGATTGACATTCGATATTCGCAATATGGCTCCAAATCGACCATCCAAGTATACCAGAGTTCATATCTCGACCCGAATATCATTTTTTAATATCCAGATTGATATTCGATTTTCCAAGATTGATATTCGATATTCGCAATATGGTTAAAAATCGACCATCCAAGTATACCAGAGTTCATATCTCGACCCAAATATCATTTTTGAATATAATATCCAGATTGATATTCGATTTTCCCAGATTGATATTCGATATCCGCAATATGGCTCCAAATCGACCATCCAAGTATACCAGAGATCATATTTCAACCCGAATATTATTTTTGAATTTCCAGATTGATATTCAATTTTCCCAGATTGATATTCGATATTCGCAATATGGCTCCAAATTGACCATCCAAGTATACCAGAGTTCATATCTCGACCCGAATATAACTTTTTAATTTCAAGATTGATGTTCGATTTTTCCAGATTGATATTCCATATTCGCAATATGGCTCCAAATCGACCATCCAAGTATATCAGATTTCATATCTCGACCCAAATGTCATTTTTGAATATCCAGATTGATATTCGATTTTCCCAGATTGATATTCGATATTCGCAATATGGCTCCAAATCGACCATCCAAGTATATCAGAGTTCATATCTCGACCCAGATATCATTTTTAATATCCAGATTGATATTCGATTTTCCCAGAATGATATTCGATATCCGCAATATGGCCCCAAATCGACAATCCAAGTATACCAGAGTTCATTTCTCGACCCGAATATTATTTTTGAATTTCCAGATTGATGTTCGATTTTTTCCAGATTGAAATTCGATATTCACAATATGGCTCTAAATCGACCATCCAAGTATACCAGATTTCATATCTCGACCCAAATGTCATTTTTGAATATCCAGATTGATATTCGATTTTCCCAGATTGATATTCGATTTCCCCAGATTGATATTCGATTTTTCCAGATTCATATTCGATATTCGCAATATGGCTCTAAATCGACCATCTAAGTATACCAGAGTTCATATCTCGACCCGAATATCATTTTTGAATATCCAGATTGATATTCGATTATCCCAGATTGACATTCGATATTCGCAATATGGCTCCAAATCGACAATTCAAGTATAACAGAGTTCATATTTCGACCCGAATATTATTTTTGAATTTCCAGATTGATGTTCGATTTTTCCAGATTGATATTCGATATTCGCAATACGGCTCCAAATCGACCATCCAAGTATACCAGGTTTCATATCTCAACGTGATTGTCATTTTTGAATATCCAGATTGATATTCGATTTTCCCAGATTGATATTCGATTTCCCCAGATTGATATTCTATATTCGCAATATGGCTCCAAATCGACCATCCAAGTATACCAGAGTTCATCGCTCGACCCGAATATCATTTTTGAATATCCAGATTTATATTCGATTTTCCCAGATTGATATTGGATCTTCGCAATATGGCTCGAAATCGACCATCCAAATATACCAGAGTTTATATCTCGACCCGAATATCATTTTTGAATATCCAGATTGATATTCAATTTTTCCAGAATGATATTCGATATTCGCAATATGGCTCCAAATCGACCATCCAAGTATACCAGAGTTCATATCTCGACCCGAATATTATTTTTGAAAATCCAGATTGATATTCCATTTTCCAAGATTGATATTCGATATTCGCAATATGGTTTCAAATCGACCATCCAAGTATACCAGAGTTCATATCTCGACCCGAATGTCATTTTTGAATATCCAGATTTATATTCAATTTTCCCAGATTGATATTGGATCTTCGCAATATGGTCTAAATCGACCATCCAAGTATACCAGAGTTTATATCTCGACCCGAATATCATTTTTGAATATCCAGATTGATATTCGATTTTCCCAGATTGATATTCGATATTCGCAATTTGGCTCCAAATCGACCATCAAAGTCTACCAGATTTCATATCTCGACCCGAATGTCATTTTTGAATATCCAGATTGATATTCGCTTTTCCCAGATTGATATTCGATTTCTCCAGATTGATATTCGATATTCGCAATATGGCTCCAAATCGACCATCCAAGTATACCAGAGTTCATATCTCGACCTGAATATCATTTTTGAATTTCCAGATTGATATTCGATTTTCCCAGATTGATATTCGATATTCGCAATATGGCTCCAAATCGACCATCCAAGTATATGAGAGTTCATATCTCGACCCGGATATCATTTTTAATATCCAGATTGATATTCGCTTTTCCCAGAATGATACTCGATATCCGCAATATGAGCCCAAATCGACAATCCAAGTATACCAGAGTTCATTTCTCGACCCGAATATTATTTTTGAATTTCCAGATTGATGTTCGATTTTTCCAGATTGAAATTCGATATTCACAATATGGCTCTAAATCGACCATCCAAGTATACCAGATTTCATACCTCGACCCAAATGTCATTTTTGAATATCCAGATTGATATTCGATTTTCCCAGATTGATATTCGATTTCCCCAGATTGATATTCGATATTCGCAATATGGCTCCAAATCGACCATCCAAGTATAACAGAGTTCATATCTCGACCCAAATATCATTTTTGAATATCCAGATTGATATTCGATTTTTCCAGATTCATATTCGATATTCGCAATATGGCTCCAAATCGACTATCTAAGTATACCAGAGTTCATATCTCGACCCGAATATCATTTTTGAATATCCAGATTGATATTCGATTATCCCAGATTGACATTCGATATTCGCAATATGGCTCCAAATCGACAATCCAAGTATAACAGAGTTCATATCTCGACCCGAATATTATTTTTGAATTTCCAGATTGATGTTCGATTTCTCCAGATTGATATTCGATATTCGCAATATGGCTCCAAATCGACCATCCAAGTATACCAGAGTTCATATCTCGACGTGAATGTCATTTTTGAATATCCAGATTGATATTCGATTTTCCCAGATTGATATTCGATTTCCCCAGATTGATATTCTATATTCGCAATATGGCTCCAAATCGACCATCTAAGTATCCCAGAGTTCATCTCTCGACCCGAATATCATTTTTGAATATCCAGATTTATATTCGATTTTCCCAGATTGATATTGGATCTTCGCAATATGGCTCCAAATCGACCATCCAAGTATACCAGAGTTCATATCTCGACCCGAATATCATTTTTGAATATCCAGATTGATATTCAATTTTTCCAGAATGATATTCGATATTCGCAATATGGCTCCAAATCGACCATCCAAGTATACCAGAGTTCATATCTAGACCCGAATATTATTTTTGAAAATCCAGATTGATATTCAATTTTCCCAGATTCATATTCAATATTCGCAATATGGTTCCAAATCGACCATCCAAGTATACCAGAGTTCATATCTCGACCCGAATATCATTTTTGAATATCCACATTTATATTCGATTTTCCCAGATTGATATTGGATCTTCGCAATATGGTCTAAATCGACCATCCAAGTATACCAGAGTTCATATCTCGACCCGAATATCATTTTTGAATATCCAGATTGATATTCGATTTTCCCAGATTGATATTCGATATTCACAATATGGCTCCAAATCGACCATCCAAGTATACCAGAGTTCATATCTCGACCTGAATATCATTTTTGAATTTCCAGATTAATATTCGATTTTTCCAGATTGATATTCGATATTCGCAATATGGCTCCAAATCGACCATATAGGTATACCAGAGTTCATATCTCGACCCGAATATCATTTTTGAATATCCAGATTGATATTCGATTTGCCCAGATTGATATTCGATATTCGCAATATGGCTCCAAATCGACCATCCACGTATACCAGAGTTCATATCTCGACCCGAATATTATTTTTGAATATCCAGATTGATATTCGATTTTCCCAGATTGATATTCAGTATTCGCAATATAGCTCCAAATCGACCATCCAAGTATACCAGAGTTCATCTCTCGACAAAAATATCATTTTTGAATTTCAAGATTGATATTCGATTTTCCCAGATTGATATTCGATATTCGCAATATGGCTTCAAATCGACCATCCAAGTATACCAGAGTTCATATCTGGACCCGAATATTAATTTTGAATATACAGATTGATATTCGATTTTCCCAGATTGATATTCGATTTTCAAAGATTGATATTCGATATTCGCAATATGGCTCCAAATCTACCATCCAAGTATACCAGAGTTCATATCGCGACCCAAATATCATTTTTGAATATCCAGATTGATATTCGATTTTTCCAGATTGATATTCGATATTCGCAATATGGCTCCAAATCGACCATCCAAGTATACCAGAGTTCATATCTCGACCCGAATATCATTTTTGAATATCAAGATTGATATTCGATTTTGCCAGATTGACATTCGATATTCGCCATATGGCTCCAAATAGACTTTCCAAGTATACCAGAGTTCATATCTAGACCTGAATATCATGTTTTGAATATCCAGATTGATATTCGATTTTCCAAGATTGATATTCGATATTCGCAATATGGCTCCAAATCGACGATCCAAGTATACCAGAGTTCATACCTCGACCCAAATTTCATTCTTGAATATCCAGTTTGATATTCGATTTTTCCAGTTTGATATTCGATATTCGCAATATGGCTCCAAGTCGACCATCCAAGTATACCAGAGTTCATATCTCTAACCGAATATCATTTTTGAATATCCAGATAGATATTCAATTTTTTCCAGATTGATATTCGATATTCGCAATATGGCTCCAAATTGACCATCCAAGTATACCAGAGTTCATATCTCGACCCGAATGTCATTTTGATTATCCAGATTGATATTCGATTTTCCGAGATTGATATTCGATATTCGCAATATGGCTCCAAATCGACCATCCAAGTATGCCAGAGTTCATATCTCGACCCGAATATTATTTTTGAATATCCAGATTGATATTCGATATTCGGAATATGGCTCTTAATCGACCATCCAAGTATACCAGAGTTCATATCTCGACCCAAATATCATTTTTGAATATCCAAATTGATATTAAATTTTCCCAGATTGATAATCGATATTCGCAATATGGCTCCAAATCGACAATCCAAGTATACCAGAGTTCATATCTCGACCCGAATATTATTTTTGAATATCCAGATTGATATTCAATTTTTCCAGATTGATATTCGATATTCGCAATATGGCTCCAAATCGACCATCCAAGAATAACAGAGTTCATATCTCGACCCGAATATTATTTTTTAATATCCAGATTGATATTCGATTTTCCCAGATTGATATTCGATATTCGCAATATGGCTCCAAATCGACCATCCAAGTATACCAGAGTTCATATCTCAACCAATATCATTTTTGAATATCCAGATTGATATTCGATTTTCCCAGATTGATATTCGATATCCGCAATATGGCTCCAAAACAAAGTATACCAGAGTTCATATCTCGACCCGAACATTATTTTTCAATTTCCAGATTGATATTCAATTTTCCCAGATTGATATTCGATATTCGCAATATGGCTGCAAATTGACCATCCAAGTGCACCAGAGTTCAGATCTAGACCCGAATATCATTTTTGAATATCTAGATTGATATTCGATCTTCCCAGATTGATATTCGACATCCGCAATATGGCCCCAAATCGACCATCCAAGTATACCAGAGTTCACATCTCGACCCGAATATTATTTTCGAATTTCCAGATTCATGCTCGATTTTTCCAGATTGATATTCGATGTTCGCAATATGGCTCCAAATCGGCCATCCAAGTATACCAGATGTCTTATCTCGACTAGAACGTCATTTTTGAATATCCAGATTGATATTCGATTTTCCCAGATTGATATTCGATTTCCCAAGATTGATATTCGATATTCGCAATATGGCTCCAAATCGACCATCCAAGTATACCAGAGTTCATATCTCGACCCGAATATTATTTTTGAATATCCAGATTGATATTCGATTTTCCCAGATTGATATTCAGTATTCGCAATATAGCTCCAAATCGACCATCCAAGTATACCAGAGTTCATATCTCGACCCAAATATCATTTTTGAATTTCAAGATTGATATTCGATTTTCCCAGATTCATATTCGATATTCGCAATATGGCTTCAAATCGACCATCCAAGTATACCAGAGTTCATATCTGGACCCAAATATTAATTTTGAATATCCAGATTGATATTCGATTTTCCCAGATTGATCTTCGATTTTCCCAGATTGATATTCGATATTCGCAATAGGGCTCCAAATCGACCATCCAAGTATACCAGAGTTCTTATCCCGACCCGACTATCATTTTTGAATGTCCAGATTGATATTCGATTTCCCCAGATTGATATTCGATATTCGCAATATGGCTCCAAATCGACCATCCAAGTATACCAGAGTTCATATCTCGACCCAAATATCATTTTTGAATATCCAGATTGATATTCGATTTTTCCAGATTGCTATTCGATATTCGCAATATGGCTTCAAATCGACCATCCAAGTATACCAGAGTTCTTATCCCGACCCGACTATCATTCTTGAATATCCAGATTGATATTCGATTTTTCCAGATTGATATTCGATATTCGCAATATGGCTCCAAATCGACGATCAAAGTATACCAGAGTTCATATCTCGACCCGAATATCATTTTTGAATATCCAGATTGATATTCGGTTTTCCCAGGTTGATATTCGATATTCGCAATATTGCTCCAAATCGACCATCCAAGTATACCAGAGTTAATATCTCGACCCGAATATTATTTTTGAATATCCAGATTGATATTCGATTTTCCCAGATTGATATTCGATATTCGCAATATGGCTCCAAATCGACCATCCAAGTATACCAGAGTTCATACCTCGACCCAAATTTCATTTTTGAATATCCAGTTTGATATTCGATTTTTCCAAATTGATATTCGATATTCGCAATATGTCTCCAAGTCGACCATCGTAGTATACCAGAGTTCATATCTCGACCCGAATATAATTTTTGAATATCCAGATAGATATTCAATTTTTTCCAGATTGATATTCGATATTCGAAATATGGCTCCAAATCGACCGTCCAAGTATACCAGAGTTCATATCTAGACCCGAATACTATTTTTGAATTTCCAGATTGATATTCGTTGTTTCCAGATTGATATTCGATATTCGCAATATGGCTCCAAATTGACCATCCAAGTATACCAGAGTTCAAATCTCGACCCGAATGTCATTTTTGATTATCCAGATTGATATTCGATTTTCCCAGATTGATATTCGATATTCGCAACATGGCTCCAAATCGACCATCCAAGTATGCCAGACTTCATATCTCGACCCGAATATTATTTTTGAATATCCAGATTGATATTCGATTTTCCCAGATTGATATTCGATATTCGGAATATGGCTCTAAATCGACCATCCAAGTATACCAGAGTTCATATCTCGGCCCAAATATCATTTTTGAATATCCAAATTGATATTCAATTTTCACAGATTGATAATCGATATTCGCAATATGGCTCCAAATCGACAATCCAAGTATACCAGAGTTCATATCTCGACCCGAATATTATTTTCGAATATCAAGATTGATATTCAATTTTTCCAGATTGATATTCGATATTCGCAATATGGCTCCAAATCGACCATCAAAGAATAACAGAGTTCATATCTCGACCAGAATATTATTTTTGAATATTCAGATTGATATTCGATTTTCCCAGATTAATATTCGATATTCGCAATATGGCTCCAAATCGACCATCCAAGTATACCAGAGTTCATATCTCAACCAATATCATTTTTGAATATCCAGATTGATATTCGATTTTCCCAGATTGATATTCGATATCCGCAATATGGCTCCAAAACGAAGTATACCAGAGTTCATATCTCGACCCGAATATTCTTTTTCAATTTCCAGATTGATATTCAATTTTCCCAGATTGATATTCGATATTCGCAATATGGCTGCAAATTGACCATCCAAGGATACCAGAGTTCATATCTAGACCCGAATATCATTTTTGAATATCTAGATTGATATTCGATCTTCCCAGATTGATATTCGACATCCGCAATATGGCTCCAAATCGACAATCCAAGTATACCAGAGTTCACATCTCGACCCGAATATTATTTTCGAATTTCCAGATTGATGTTCGATTTTTCCATATTGATATTCGATATTCACAATATGGCTCCAAATCGGCCATCCAAGTATACCAGATGTCATATCTCGACTAGAACGTCATTTTTTAAATATCCAGATTGATATTCGATTTTCCCAGATTGATATTCGATTTTCCCAGATTAATATTCGATATTCGCAATATGGCTCCAAATCGACCATCCAAGTATACTAGAGTTCATATCTCGACCCGAATATTATTTTTGAATATCCAGATTGATATTCGATTTTCCCAGATTGATATTCNCGCAATATGGCTCCAAATCGACCATCCAAGTATACCAGAGTTCATATCTCGACCCAAATATCATTTTTGAATTTCAAGATTGATATTCGATTTTCCCATATTGATATTCGATATTCGCAATATGACTTCAAATCGACCATTCAACTATACCAGAGTTCATATCTGGACCCGAATATTAATTTTGAATATCCAGATTGATATTCGATTTTCCCAGATTGATATTCGATTTTCCCAGATTGATATTCGATGTTCGCAATATGGCTCCAAATCGACCATCCAAGTATACCAGAGTTCTTATCCCGACCCGACTATCATTTTTGAATGTCCAGATTGATATTCGATATTCGCAATATGGCTCCAAATCGACCATCCAAGTATACCAGAGTTCATATCTCGACCCAAATATCATTTTTGAATATCCAGATTGATATTCGATTTTTCCAGATTGATATTCGATATTCGCAATATGGCTCCAAATCGACCATCCAAGTATACCAGGTTTCATATCTCGACCTGAATGTCATTTTTGATTATCCAGATTGATATTCGATTTTCCCAGATTGATATTCGATATTCGGAATATGGCTCTAAATCGACCATCCAAGTATACCAGAGTTCATATCTCAACCCAAATATCATTTTTGAATATCCAAATTGATATTCAATTTTCACAGATTGATAATCGATATTCGCAATATGGCTCCAAATCGACAATCCAAGTATACCAGAGTTCATATCTCGACCCGAATATTATTTTTGAATATCCAGATTGATATTCAATTTTTCTAGATTGATATTCGATATTCGCAATATGCCTCCAAATCGACCATCAAAGAATAACAGAGTTCATATATCGACCCGAATATTATTTTTGAATATTCAGATTGATATTCGCTTTTCCCAGATTGATATTCGATATTCGCAATATGGCTCCAAATCGACCATCCAAGTATACCAGAGTTCATATCTCAATCAATATCATTTTTGAATATCCAGATTGATATTCGATTTTCCCAGATTGATATTCGATATCCGCAATATGGCTCCAAAACGAAGTATACCAGAGTTCATATCTCGACCCGAATATTATTTTTCAATTTCCAGATTGATATTCAATTTTCCCAGATTGATATTCGATATTCGCAATATGGCTGCAAATTGACCATCCAAGGATACCAGAGTTCATATCTAGACCCGAATATCATTTTTGAATTTCCAGATTGATGTTCGATTTTTCCATATTGATTTTCGATATTCGCAATATAGCTCCAGATCGGCCATCCAAGTATACCAGATGTCATATCTCGACTAGAACGTCATTTTTTTTAAAATCCAGATTGATATTCGATTTTCCCAGATTGATATTCGATTTTCCAAGATTGATATTCGATATCCGCAATATGGCTCCAAATCGACCATCCAAGTATACTAGAGTTCATATCTCGACCCGAATATTATTTTTGAATATCCAGATTGATATTCGATTTTCCCAGATTGATATTCAGTATTCGCAATATAGCTCCAAATCGACCATCCAAGTATACCAGAGTTCATATCTCGACCCAAATATCATTTTTGAATTTCAAGATTGATATTCGATTTTCCCATATTGATATTCGATATTCGCAATATGACTTCAAATCGACCATCCAACTATACCAGAGTTCTTATCCCGACCCGACTATCATTTTTGAATGTCCAGATTGATATTCGATTTCCCCAGATTGATATTCGATATTCGCAATATGGCTCCAAATCGACCATCCAAGTATACCAGAGTTCATATCTCGACCC
>MJUU01073419.1:0-11712 GCA_002080025.1 Modiolus philippinarum | reverse complement strand
GACGCAACTCCTCGGAAACCGTGTATTGGATTTTGTTCAAATTTTGTAGGATTGTTAGTCACTATATGTACTAGATCATGTCACACCGCCATTTTGATTCGTCAATTTTTATAGGAGTTATGGGACTTTGTTCATTTTTAGCAATACTATACAACTTTAGATCTTGTGGACGCAACTCGTCGGAAAACGTGTATTGGATTTTGTTCAAATTTTGTAGGATTGTTAGTCACTATATGTCCTAGATCATATTGCACCGCCATTTCGATTCGTCAATTTTTATAGGAGTTATGGGACTTTGACGATTTTTAGCAATACTATACAAATGGAGATCTTGTGGACGCAACTCCTCAGAAACAGCTAGTCCGAATTCATTCTAATTTTACAGGATTGTTAGTCGCCATATGTACTAGATCATATCACATCGCCATTTTGATTCAACAAATTTTATGGGACTTTATCGACTTAATGCATACTACAACATAGGAAGACTTTGTGGACTCATCTCGTCATAATCCAATTAAGGGATTTTGCTTAAATTTTGCTTGACTGTTTGCTACCTTATGCAGTAGATCATATCCTGTAGCCATTTTGATTCGCAAAATTGTGCATGAGAAATGGGACTTTATCGACTTTACTGCAGCGGCGGGGGACATAGCTACGCGTAGCAATCTTGTTTATATGAATTTTCATTACTTTATCCATAGACTTAATATACATAGATTGTGCACTCCCTAAATGCCCCGCAGTGCTTCCTGCGATCCCCTTTGAAGAATCAAAGGCACGGCATTGATACCGAGCGTTTCTGATGTCACATCATATTCGCCGACATCCTTTCTCGGGAGAGATCATTAATTAATGATTATCGAGGATAGTCTTATCAGTGATAAACGAGTTTTAATTACACCTTTTCTTACCTGTAGTAATTTACATACATGATATAATTATCTGGAATCGTCATAAAGCACTGAACCTGTAAAGAAAACAGCGGTAGAAATCGACCAAGAAATGACTAAGTTATGCAAGAATAAGTATGCAGAAAACGAGATATGGATGTTACAGGTATCTTGATATAACCTGTAATATTGCAGTCGGCGGACACCGGTGGATTATACGACTTAAATCACACAAAACTACAAACTTCAAGGTTTCTGTTGGTATTTCAGACTTGCGGGATGAAAGGGGCCGCGTTTAATTATAACGAATTAAACATTGTTCTTTTTATCGAGTAAAACGGGTGTTTATATTATTTTGAAACTTCGGATTGAAAGAGTCGAACTTAGATATTTATGACCGAAAAGAGCAGTTATCTAATACGAAATGCAAACTAGAAATGGTGATCTACTGATCATGGACACCCCTTCCCCCAACAAACCCTCTATCACCACTACATATGGAACTATATTTGAGGTTTTCACTGCAAAAAGTGGTTCATTTTATAGTAGGAAATAACATTTTAAAATTAGAAAAAGCTTTTTTAAAGTGTTCTCTTTTATTCATCTGGAAACGGAAAAAATTGTGTTTTTTTAACAATCAAAACAAAATATTTCTTGAACGACAAAAGGGAATTTTGTCAAAATCAAACTTGACCTTCATTTCATAGTAAGAAAGAACATATTAAAATTTGAGAAAGCTGCGTAAAAGCGTTCTCATTTTATCATCCGGAAACTGAAAAATTTGCGTTTTATTAACAATCAAGGGCAGACAACTCTTGAACGACAAACGGGAATTTCGTCAAAATCCAACTTGACATTCATTTCACAGTAAGAAATAATATAGTCAAATTTGAGAAAGCTGCGTGAAAGCGTTCTCTTTTTATTATCTGGAAACTAAAAAATTCGTTTTTTTTAACCATTAAGGGCAGATAACTCTTGAACGATATATGGGAATTTCGTCAAAATCGATCTTGACCTTCATTTTATAGCAAGAAATAACATATTAAAATTTGAGAAAGCTGCCTGAAAGCGTTCTCTTTTTATCATCTGGAAACTGAAAAAATTGCGGTTTTTTACAATCAAGGGCAGATAACTCTTGAACGACATATGGGAATTTCGTCAAAATTGACCTTCATTTCATAGTAAGAAATAAGATATTAAAATTTGAGAAAGCTGCGTAAAAGCGTTCTCTTTTATCATCTGGAAACGAAAAAGTGTGATGGACGGACGTGTGGATCACTTTATACCACCGACCTTCCAGGTCGGGGTTTAAATATGATTGAATATTAGAATTAGATATAGTTAATATTAATTCATTTATTTATTTTTCAGATGTATTGCATTTTTCTAAATGAATATACTTTCAAAACTTTAGAAAATTGAAAACAATAGTAAATATGGAAATTGAGTGCCGAAATGACCGACAAATGAAACCAAACTGCAAGGAAATATGAAGTCAGATATGTATTTTCCGAGTTTAAAATTTACTGCGAATGTATCAGGGAAAAGTATTCATTGCCAGCTTGAAATACAGGCAAGAATATTATGGCTAGCAACGTAGAAAAAGCCACTATTATATTATCCATGCTACTTAACATTTTACCGTATTGGTGGGGCGCGTCCTCCCTTTTCAGTAAACTTGAGTTTCAAGCGTCATGCTTTAAAATGGGCTTTTAAGCTAAACACAGACTTTAGGCTATTAGACGTTCCAAATTCATGTGCAAACAAGAAAAAGACAAACCGCGTATTGTTAAAGACTGGAAAATGAAAATGCGATCATTAAATGATCCTACTCAAGTTTGTGTCCCCTTTCTGTTTGTTTGTTAATTTATTAATTAAACTGTATGAAAATTATGAGTGTTTGCTTCCGAATGTATGAAAATTAAACTTCCGAAATCGTAGACTTGTTATTATTTCTTATTTGCCATTTAAATCAATTAACACCCCGTGCGACATGAACTTTTCGAGAGGGTGATAAAAAAGCGGCGAATATGATGGTCCTATTGAAGTGTCTGGAGTGCACTATCTATGTATAGTAAGTCTATGCTATATCAAACAACCTCTTAGTATAAGCCAAGTTTTCGAAGTAATTCTAGGTTTGTGTCCAATTTGTCTTAAAAACCATTAAGATTTAAAACTTAAAAACAATTACAAAATTACCAATTTGCTAATTGCAAGTCATAATTAATAACTAAATACCGAAGTTACTGTTAATTTAGTTTCTGCATATAGGTATTTCGCCAAGTTATTTCTCAACAGTGCCGATCATATCAAATCATTTGGAAATCCTTATACTGAATTTGTGTAAACGCGAATAGAGAACAAATTGCCAATACTATTTAATAGTAAAGCCAAATTAATTAGAGAATTTCAATGTACAAGCTGTTACATTAACAAAAATTTTTTAATATGACTATATAGAAGGAAACGTGTTTAAAAAAACCTTGAACAAAAAGGGAGTAGGTACATTGTGCATCTAATTATACGTCCTTGATTTCACTTAGAATTTTTGAATCTATGTATGAAACTTTCAGACTACCAATATATCTACCTGGTATAATTTTTTCACAGGCAAAGAATACTTTTTCGGAACATTTTTTGCTCTCCCATTCATGCGAGCCATGTACCACTTTATAGCATAATTCATCTTTGTTGTAGCTTTCACCCTTAAACATACTAAATGTCGACAGTACCGTACAGTCTTCCCATATGTAAAATCCCATGGATGGTTCTGACAGACCTGACCAATAATCCTTACTTCTAAAAACAAAACAAAAAATTTAGATTATACCACAATATATCGTTCATTACATTATTTTATCCACTAGAGATAGTTGAATTTTAAAATTTGATTGCGAGACTTTCAGAGCTTTTCAAAATTTTGTTTTAAATTTAACTATCGGGAGTGGATAAAATATGGTAATAATAGAGATAAAGTGGTGTAATCTGTTTTCTAATGATAAATGATAAACACCGAGAATTGTATACATTTGTTGAGAAATACCATGGGGCTTTATTCAACATAAGTTGAATATGAAAATTAATCCAACCGGTAAGAACCATTTTAAAGTTCGCATATCATTAGAGAAATTATATCAACTGAAATATTATTTGATCTTTTATAGTACCAATGAGCAATGTGGTGCATTTTGGAAGAAGCATATGGTAAGCTTACGGCAAAAAAAAAACGTCTTATTTGATAAGAATTGTTGCATCTAACGCAGAAACATCAATTTAATTTAGTGTTGAAATGAACAAAATACTTAAGTCAACAAGATCTATGTAAATAATAGTTTAGATCTAAATGTACGTCTTTGCTTACATTGATTATGTATGTTTTTATATATTCTTTGTAATAAAATGCTTAGTAAAATCCAGGCATTTTTCATTTCTTTATTCCTTAAAATGTTAAGAACGCATTTTCATGAGAAAATAAAAATAAATATCTTAAACTTTATTTCTCCATTTCTAAAACATATACTGTGAAAGTTCTTTACTTCGTGAGTTTCACTTTGCGTGGTTTTGCGAAAAATCATGGATTCTAATGTTTTTGATTTTTGGTTTCACAGAATTCCAAAAGAGCAATTCCGAGTTCTGGTATTTAAATTCACCATCTGTTGTTTGTCCGCCCTACGTCACAAACGTGTCCGCCCCATGTGACCAAGAATGTACTCCAACAGCATAGTTTTAGGTTTTATGATGTTACGTTTTCTATGTCTGATAAATCTTTATACTAGATCTCGGATTAAGTGAAAATTGATATTTTGTTGGATTTCAAATTTTGTGGTTAAGCCAACCATCAAATCCGCGAAAATAGAAACACTATGAGTAATTATACTTTAAACAAGATTGTTACGCGTAGCTATGTCCCCCGCCGCCGCAGTTAAGTCGATAAAGTCCCATTACTCATGCAAAATTTTGCGAATCAAAATGGCGGCAGGATATGATCAACTGCATTAGGTTGCAAACAGCCAAGCAAAATTTCAGCAAAATCCCTTAATTGGATTTTGAGGAGATGTGTCCACAAAGTCTTCCTATGTTGTAGTATGCACAAAGTCGATAAAGTCCCATAACTCCCGTAAAATTTGTCCAATCAAAATGGCAGCATAATATGATCAAGTACATATAGTGGCAAATGTTCACACAAAATTTCAGCATAATCTGTACAGTGGTTTCGCAGGAGTTGCACCCACAAAGTGTTCCTAAGCTGTAGCATGCGTTAAGTCGATAAAGTCCCATAACTCCTGTAATATTTGACGAATCAAAATGGCTATGCGATATGATCTTGTACATAAGTTGACTAACAATCCTGTAAAATTAGAATGAATTCAGACTAGCAGTTTCTGAGGAGTTGCGTCCACAAGATTTGCCATTGTATAACAATGTCGAAATAATCAAAGTCCCATAACTCCCACAAAATTTGACAAATCAAAATGGCGATGCGATATGACCTAGTACTAATGGTGACTAAGAATCCTGAAAAATTTGAATGAATTCTGGCCAGTGGTTTTTGAGGAGTTGCGTCCACAAGATTTGCCATTGTAAAACAATGTGGAAATAACCAATGTCCCATAACTCCCACAAAATTTGACGAATCAAAATCGCGATGCGACATGATCTAGTACTAATGGTGACTAACAAGCCTGTAAAATATGAATGAATTCTGGCCAGCGGTTTCTGAGGAGTTGCGTCCACAAGATTTGCCATTGTATAACAATGTCGAAATAATCAAAGTCCCATAACTCCAACAAAATTTGACGAATCAAAATGGCGATGCGATATGATCTAGTACTAATGGTGACTTACAATCCTATAAAATTTGAATGAATTCTGACCAGCGGTTTCTGAGGAGTTGCGCCCACAAAAAAACGTGACACACGGACGCACAGACGCACGGACGCACGCACGCAGACCATTACCATGTCCCTCCGTCGCGTTGCGGCAGGGGACAAAAAAAAACCACAAAAACGTTTCAAAGCCTTTCCAACGTTAATTCTATTCAAAACGGCTTTCATAACGTTTGCATAAAGTCCAACATGCACTGAAGATGATGTTACTATGTTTTTGGATGATCTGCTTGATGAATATAATTCAATCACAAAAATGGGATTCAAGTTTACTATATTCAGTTCAAGTAGTTTGATTTGATCGTTTTAGAAGTTTTCTGCATGCAGAGCATTTGTTCTCTTTAGTGTCTGGAGTTTTATGGTAAATTCAATTCAAGATGTTCACATTTTGTAGAATACACTGATCTGAATTCCTTGCCCTTTAGTCCTTTTCATTGATGAAAGGTTTTTATTTACTTGATTAGAAGCTTGCTTATTAACGTTAAAAATAGCATTTTACAAGTTTGCATATTGTGAAGACATTCCAACAATTCGACCTATTAAAAAGGTTAAAGAAAATGGTTTTTACTGAAAATATACTATTTTGACGATGTTCACATTTTGAAGAATATCTTGATATAAATTTCGTGTCCTTTTCATTGATGGTAGGTGTTATTTACGATATTAAAAACATCTATTTTAACGTTTAAAACAGCATTTTACACATTTGCATATTTTAAGACATAAAAACAATCCAACGTCGAAAAAGGTTAAAGAAAATGGTTTCCACTGAAAATATTGAGCTCCTTTTCCCCTAGATTAATGCAATCAACACAAAATCACATAGTAATTTAACTGTTAAGAACATTAGTAATTGATAATTTAGTGTCATAACTGAGATTGCCTCGATTGCGATTCCAAAAATCAGCAGTCAATACTATTCAGTGCCAAAACTGACATAGTCAAATTGAATCACTGGTAGCAGTAGTTTTCACTTCAGATTTTTTTTTCGTAAGTCGGCTTGTTCATTATTGTCGTATTAGAAGCCCAACTTCTGTCGTCGTTCTACATGTATACACGTAGCACGTTACTTATTATTTTTCCATAGACGGTAATGTAATTTTTCAGAAAACATTACTGATTTAAAACAAGAGCCCAAAGTAAAGTCGTATTAATTGTTGTTTCAGAAGTAATTGTTAATGTCATTCCAAAAATGAGTGTGAAATGTTTTGCTGAACAATTCCCTTTCAAGCTATACTGAGCCCAACAGTCCCACTGTATTTATATATTTTTTTTAAAATATATTAAAAAATTCTAAAAAGTTATTCTAAACTACATGTATACATGTAAATAAAAATTATTTTGTTATTTTTTAATTCTTATTTAATCGATAGTCTTGGGATATTATATGGCAAAATATAAACAAAATAATCAATCATATTTCACCATTGGTTTTCACGTATGTATGGTAAGCGGATTTTTCAAAGTATTCCATGCAGAGTATATAGCACCTAACTACCTATATTAAGAAAGTGGTTAAAAAAATGTATATTGTGATATGTGAAAATGCGGGATGTATTGTCAGTGTAGGAAGTGATTTGGCAAGTAAACATCTGGCTCATTAATATGAAAAAGTCTCCACATAAAATTGCATCGAAAATTTCTTTACAGATGAGAAATATAGATTACACCACAAGATCCCGTTCATTACCATATTTTATCCACTAGAGATAGTTAAATTTTAAAATTTTAATTGCGAGATTTGCCGAGCATTTTAAAAGTTTTAAATTCAGCTATCGAGAGTGGATAAAATATGGTAATAATCGGATAGAGTGGTGTAATCTTTTTCTCTAATGATCAATGATAAACAATCTAGATTTGGCAGGAAATAGCACGGAGCATTGTATGTTGAATAAAGAAAATTTATCCAACGGGTCAAAACCGGTTTAAACTTGACATATCATTAGAAAATGGGGTAATAACAAAATTACTGAACAAAATTGTCAAGAACCAAAGCTTATGAGGCAAAAAGACAAAGCAGGTGGAAAATAGTCGAAAACAATTTTTGATCACAATGGTCCTGACTTGGTACAAGCATTTCAAAAGAATGGTGGGTTAAACCGGTTTTATGGCGCGACAAACCTCCCCTTCCATTGCGGTAGTGTCCATTAGCAACTCAACAGCCATTCCTATTTAAAGGTCGTAGACAATTAAAAGAAATAATAATCCCAGTATTGAGAAAAAAGAGGAATCTTGAATCAGAGTTCAAATTTTTATCTTTTTAGAACGTTTTAATGATTGTATCAGACGGAATTTTTTGAAGCTTTGATAAGCAAAACGGTCAAGAGGATAGCTATGCCTAATGAGAAAGTCTAAATATACTTTTTGGTATATAAATAATATTCTCTTGTGATGCACGCTTATTATCTATTCCTTGCACGAATAGTTATTTGCGGTACATAACGAGACTTTGAAGCTGGAGTTAGATATGAACTTGTTGAATCGCTTTTACAGGAATTTCATTGGTCGAGCAACAAGTAATAACACATCACGCGTGATGTGCTATTATTTTTTCGACGTTTCTATTGGACCACCGTGAATCTCGTTGGCTGTGATTAACGTTACCTAGCAACGGGGTTGTTATTTGAAACAAAAACAGCAGTTCGGCACTAAATATTCACAGGATCATAAGAGAAATAGTTTCAACAACTCGAAAAAAATTGTATATCAATAGATATCAACTCTCGTTATATAATTTCAAATATAATAAACTCGCCAAAGGCTCGTTTATTATATTATGACATTACATAACTCTAGTTGATATCCATCGATATACAATTCTTTTTCTCGTAATGAAAACTTTAAGTGTTGCACACATCTCTATATAATATGAATGATAATAGCTGCAAAGTTAGAATATATGATTCCGAATGCCAACAGTGATTTAAATCATTCTTTTGCATCGGAAAATCCATCAAGGTCTAAGGCTGGATTTGAACCCGTGTTTTGTTGTCATCTATTGCAACACCGACTGCACTATTTCTAGTCGTGTACTATGTTACAACTCCAGATTTCCTACCAGGAAGAATGACCCGGTTACCGAAAGCTATATTTTTATATAGCCTAGGTGGCCGAGTTGTCTAGTTCTGGAGGATATATCGATGAGATGCATTGAGCAAAGGATACGATATTAATGAAAAGAACATCATCAATGTATCTTTAAGTGAGATTGAAGCATTTAGCATCTTTTATTTTATGTTCTTTTACGAGTCCCTGAAGAAATTCAGTGTCGTAGGAATATAAAAACATGTCTGCTAGTAGAGGAACACAATTCGTGCAAATTGGTATATCAACTTACTGTTGATAAATAGCATCTCTTAATGAGACCAAAAATATTATCAATAAGAAAATCAAGTATACTGCATACCTGTTTTTAATGGTAAAGTACTTCTCTTTTTAAATTGGTTTTTGAAAAAAATGTGGATTTATAACCTAATACAACATTTTTTAGTTCTTAATCGGCAAACAGCTTTTTGAAAGATACTATTGATTCGTGATATTAGTTAATCATGAGAATGATGAATAGTCACTTGGGTTAATAGTTTCACAGTATGTTTGATGCCTGCCTTTGACTGCAGACTAGCAGATACAAAGGTACACAAACAGACGTGCGGACAGAGGGACGACACAACGAACAAAAGCGGGGTATAATAAAACAGCATATCACAACTTTACATATTCATTACTAAATTTTTCGGAAATTTGGAATAAAATTGTATTTGATTATATTAAACTTACTGTAGTAAACTCCATTCATTTTTTTTGAATTCTTCTATCAGGTCGTATTTTTCCTGTGAGTTTATTGACAAAATATGTCCGCCGTCTAAAGCACATATCCTAGTAGCATCATTCCATGATTTTTCGTCTTCATATAGTGTGTATTCCGTCAGATCACTGTAAAAATCTGCAAAAATATAAACACTTATTTGAGAATAATGCTGCTTCAAAATATTGAAATAAATCATAAGAGTAAATATGCATGAAGCTAAATCCAAATAGCATACGGACAATTGTTTATAGTGTTGAAGACAATATAATGCGGTATTCCAATGCAGTTCATCCATCTGACGTCTCTCCAGTTTCTTCAGTGCAGATTTTTATAAAAGGAATCGAAACATATAAAAAAAATGAAATATTTATATTGCCTAATAACACAGCTTTACATGACAGAGAAAACAATAATTTAATTCAAGATAAATGAAACAACTTCTCTCTATTCTATTTCTACAATTCATATTTCAGTGCTCTAATATCTGTTGTTTTGAGGTTCGATGGGTTATAAACGGAACGCTAAACAGTTGCAAATTTTTACTCATGAATAGCAAACTGATTGACCTGCAAAACATAATTTAAAACAGATACATTTGTATACATAAAAATATTACAATAGAGTACACATGTTTTTCTTGTGACAATGCCAGCTGATATTTTAAAGGGCTATTATGCGTTTGTGAATTTCAAAATGAAAATATTGCTCTAGCAAGCAAAACTATTTTTTGTGATATCGAGAAAATTCGTTTTGTGAGTAAATCACAACTATCAAAATTTATAAGCAAATTAAATAGCAAATGAATATTATATAGTGGAGGGAAGAGGGGAAGTCCTGATGGCTGAAAAGACTGTTCATACTAAAGGGTGTTATTTGATTATTTTTTTTGCGTCGTGCAAAGCTACGTCTTAGCCGAATTTGGCATTACTCTTATTCTATGTATATTATTTGTTCTCTATCAATTCTTTCAGCTTTTCATTTTTAATTTGATCGACACGGATGAGGCATGACCATCTGTTTGTAGTGCCATGCACATCTCACTTTCTTCTAATGCCAAGATTTGATGAGTACCCTGTATTTGTTAATGATTTGTTATAGGGTCTGTAAGTCTCGTACAATTTTTGAACTTCCGGGATCAAGAAATGTACCCGGAAGTTACATTTTAAACAAAGATATATGACGTTTCAAGCAAAAATTTGAACGTCATAATTCTCATACGTCATTATTTGGCGGGAAGTGTATTCGAATTGCCTATTTATCGTTGATTCTCGTGAGTCACATGACGAGACTTACATACCCTATTGTCTTCTGTTAGTCTGTTTGTCGAGAAACGGATGACAGCGATTACAAGAAAGCTTTTCCACTTATTTTTATGCTTGTTGACGATCCAGCATTCATCACCAAATGATCAATGGACATAGCGTTGTTCGAAATCTATTTTAAACTCACCATGATGTATGAGCAAAGCTCATTGTTGAAGGCCCCATGGTGACTTCAAGATGAAGAACAACATTAAAAGCGTTGTTCATCTCATAAATTCTACCATGCATTTGTATTTTTCTTATGTGCAGTTACTCCATATACTAGAATTATTTATATAAAAGTGGTCGGAATAGTCATCTGCACAAAAAAAAAAAATTATACAATTTCCTTTTCTTTTAATTTTGACCAATCGAAGTTGTTCTTAATATTATTATAACGTGTTTAAATGGACAAGTTCTGATTAAAGCAAATTTTTATAAAAAAAAAGATGAAGAACCATTTTACATTTTAATGTGTAAATAAAGTTTTGAATACACTCCTTAAAAGTAGTTTTTTGTCAATAAAAAATACAATTTCCTACGGTACTGCAGTTTCAATCAATTTGTCTATATTTATTTCCATGGTGCCTATCAGACATAAACCTTTTGTAGTTGTTCCGTCTTCGGTGCATCTTTTTTCCTCTTAAGGCATTACTAGGTTGAATTTGGTATGTTTTGTCAATGTCAATCGAATTTATTTATTTTTTTTTTTGAAAACGGTTTAAAGCATGATCTTTATCCCATTAATTAATTAATTGTTCAAAAATTTTAAAATCAATGCGAAATCTTAATGAAAGATTACTTTTTACAAACCATTTACAGGA
>MJUU01073415.1:15916-35275 GCA_002080025.1 Modiolus philippinarum | reverse complement strand
AGTTATAAGTATTATTACATATATTTTTAAATCTGTAAACAGATTTTAGATGCAATGTTATGGGGGCATTTTTTCGCATCAACCGATTTATGGGTAGCCAAACTTCCCCTTTCTTTATCCCGTGTCCCTAAACTCTGTTTCAGTTCCCTTAGATAATGGGTTTTGCATTCTGCTGACTGCCTTGCTGTATATTTCGGCTCAAAATTTTGCATAACCACGTAAATATACCGTGCACTTCTTAATTCGGTAATTAATTATTAACAAATCATATACTTTTGAGGGAAAAGAATTTTTTTTTTAAAAATCTCTATTATGTTTAAATCGGAAATATTTACCGCGCGCGATTGTCATCGAGAATGGATTAATCTGACATGGGTAGTGTCACCTTTTACCTGTCGACAGGTGATCGGGTATTAACCAAATGTATCTTGCCCATCGATTAATTTTTCCTGCCTGCTCGCCCCAGAATAGAAAATCTAACATCCAATGATTTGTCACACAATAAAAAAGGACTTACACAGTCAAAGCTCATTGTTGAAGGCCTCATGTTTACTTCAAGATGAAGAACAACAATGAAAGCGTTTTTTTTTATTTGCTTGTTTTTCCGAAGTATTAGACATCTTTACTATTCATCGTCGAAACCGAAACCAAATCCGAAACCGAAACCAGCATATACAGAGTGAATTGTGTTTCCATTGATAAAACAGTGTTCAACTGTTTGTTTACGTTTTGGGCATTCAGTGTTGTCATAACCCCCTTTGTTAATACAATGTAGTATAAGAATTGTTGAATTCGATAATAGAATACAATATTTTATATTTTTTGTTACAAAATTTCTTTTGTTGATTTTATTTGATTATTTTTTACTTTTAACGTTTGCATACGACCGCAAAAGTTATTGCGCTGACGTCGTTGTCGAGGTCGGCATCGATGGACAGCATAATTCTGGTTGTAGTTGACAGATCATTATCAATTTAGTAGTACGTTTCTTTCCACATACATTAGCTGGGGTTTAAATTTTGGGTTCTTGTTTCCGCCATTTAGATAAAAGGGCCAAAAATCGGTCAAATGTTTTTTTTCGTCTGTGGACAGCACAATTTTGGTTCTAGTAAACGGATAGTTCTCAAAAGTATAACATTTCTTGGTATACGCGTTATCTGTTTTTGTTTTTAATTTTGGGATCCTGGCCAAACCCACTTTCTTTAAAAAAAGCCAAAAACGGGTTAAACTAGAATTAGTTATTGGATTTCATTGGGTTTCCTTCTGTGCTCTGTAAGTTTCCAATTTAGAATATGCAGCAAATTTTATGTCGCATGTATTAATAACGTTCAAGTAATGTTTCTCACGCGGTAGTCACGAAAATCCGTATTTCACTCGAAAACTAACAGGTATTTCACTATAAATCTATCTATCGGTACATCGTATTTCGCGAAATACCTTGCTTTTCGAAAACGACAATTTCCTATCGAAATCAAACGGAAACTAGGGTTTTCGAACGAAAACTACAATTTCCGATAGGAATTGGTATAGAGTTTAAATTGATACTTTAAGCCAATGAGACATGAGAAACAAACAAATTAAGTGTTTAAGGTTCAGTCAATTTAATTAAACCAGTCAAAATCTATTGTCCTGTTTATAGCTTATAATTTTCTTTATTTTCAACCCTTGTTAATTTTGTTTGTGATATATAACATTAATCAAATATACTGGTACTTGTAGGTGCGAACGAACAGCTGATTCGTGTGTCATGGAAGGATTCTATCTCCACTGTCTAAGTTTACTTTAACAGATGTAAATTTTGCCCTTTTAGCTTTACATTTAAGATTGTTATTTAATTTAACAGACCATTGGAGAAGTGTTTTTATAGTTAGATGTTTCGTCTGCGGTTCAATTCGATCTTTAATCAGATGTTTATTATTTTTTTTACTGAAAAATTTTGAAAATTTTATTTCATCATATCCCTTTGAAAGAGTTTAATATGTTGTCATATACACATTTAATGAATTTTAGCGAAAGTAAGATGTGATAAGCAAGATTTTTAGTCTGCTGTTTAAATTCAATCTAATAAAATGACAAAACAGTTCTTTGTTTTTTTAACTTTATTTTGTCATATCCACCTGAGGGAATCTAATTTGTTGGAATATACAAATTTTATGAATTGTAGCATGAATAAGGTGAAAAGTAAATTTTAAGTTTGTTGTTTAAACTCAATAAATTCTATTTCATCATATTCTTTTGAAGAAGTTTTATTAGTTGCTACATACAAATTTCATGAATTTTAGCATAAATAGGCTAAAAAGAATTCGAGTATGCACTTACGATCAATCTTTAGAAACGACCACAACAAATTAGTTTTTTGATTTTTTTTTTCATTATATCCTTTCGAATTAGTTTTATATGGTGCGATATAGAAATTTCCTGAATTTTATCATAAATAAGGTATGAAAAGTTAGATTTAAAGTCTGCACTTTTAAAAAAGGGTAATATTTAAAGTCTATAACTTCCTGAATTTAAGCATAAATGAAGTATGAAAAGTAAGATTCAGTTATTTGAGCTCAATATTTAAATTTAACCAAATCCATCAAGTCTTTTAAAGTTTATTATTTCATATCCCTTTTAAGGCGTTTTGTATGCTGTGAAATACAAATTTAATACATTTTAGCAATTCAAAATGGTCACAAACACCAATGTAAAAGATAGGCTTTACTTTTTTCTGCATTTTCATTTTGACGTATTATTTTTATTTTATTTTATTTTTTTTTTTGGCTCATGATTACAAAAAAAGCTTAACGTTTGAGGCCATTAGATATTGATTACACATGCAATGAAGAGAGAAAAAAACAATTCATTTTGTGTATGGTTTCGGTTTCGGTCTCGGTTTTGGATTCGGTTTCGGTTTTGACGATGAATAGTAAAAGGTCTATTTGTAGAGATTTTTTCTCGTTTGCTTTTACTCCATATCCCGTCATTACCTATACATTCACATATTTCAAACAACTTAAACATAAGGGGGTTCGCTACTCCATTTGTAAATGAATAGGATTTCAAATAAACATGATTTTTTTTGTTTGAAAATTAAAAAAAGAAGCAATTTAAGTGAAAAAATTGATAGGTTGATGATCTCGTTATTGCGATTTAAGTAATTGAAAATTTGGCTTGTAACTGAACAACTCTGACTTTTCATAGGATTAACATTAACAAGGTTTGACCATTAATGAATGTGACAGAATAAATAAATTTCAATGAAAGTTTTACAGAATGCTAAAAAAAATGTATAAAATGAAATTATGGGAAAAATAAGGGGGTCAATGGACAAAAAAAAATATAATGCTATTAAATGGATAAAATCCAAGGATTCCAAACATCTTACAGAAATCTCAAAACATGAGGAGCGAACCTCCTTAAGACAACATTTGCTTGGATCTTATCTATTAACTAACAGAAAGTAGGGAAAAAGAAAATTATTTTTGCACAGAAAATGAATTCGTTTGGTAATATTCAATGACACACGGAATTATAAAGTCTTTAAAAAATCAATTTCATCGGTTAACATATCAGAGGGTGGTATAGTTAAAAAACCGTTACAATCGTTGAATCTTGGACAAAAGAGCTACGGTATATTATAATACTTTAAATTTCACTGTGTTCATTTTAGTAAGGATGTACATTTACAGTTTTGTATTATGAAGATATTAATTTCAAATTCGCATAGTCTTGCAATCCAAAAATTCAGGTTAAATGGTCGGTCCCTAACTGTATAATATGTTTAAGATACTGCACATTTAAAACGGAAGAATTATTCGTTTTTATAAGACCACATGGATTGGTTTTGGACATTGTGGCCCTGCCCGTTCTTAAAAAGGGCCAAATAGGGCAAAATTGGATGTTTCATATATTTGGCTGTAGAATATTTATATCAGATTTTGAAAAGATTTCTTTCATTTTGCTTTTGAGGACAATTCCAAAAAGTAATATGCTGACAGATTTCACGTGGCATGTACTGTCAATGAGATAAAAAGTTCTCAAAAGGGGTGATTCTCAAAATCTTTTTTTATATTTAGTCCGATTTCGAGGCAGTTTCTTGCAATGGATTCCCTTTGAAAAATGAACATAGATTCAACGATCAGATTTTTGGATTTGTTTCCTTTGGCTATGAAGGACCAAAAGGGGCCAAATTGCAAATATGCAGATTACGTAAAATTTTATTTTCTATCAAATCTCCTTTTAAATAATCCTGTTGTAAGCTCTCAGTAATTTGACAGCAGATTTGTCATTGTTCTTACGGTTTTGCAGCTAGAACGGTTCAAAGGGGCAAAAACTGAATTTTTTCAAAGTATATTAATTAATTATTAATGGAGTAAATGCAAATGAGACAAAATCTCTACAAATACATGGTAATAATAAGCAATGGAACAACGCTTTTATTGTTGTTCTTCATCTTGAAGTCACCATGAGGCCTTCAACAATGAGTTTTACTCATACCTCACAGCAAGTTCAAGACGGCCCCTATCTCTATTTTTAATCGGATTAAAAAGGTATTTTTTCTTTGGATTCCTTTTGCTGTAAGCTTTTCCGAAATGGCCATACAGCTAATTAAAACTATTGCAGTTGTAGTTGACATATGTGTTATGGTCTCATGTTCATTTACTCCATATCCTTTCGTAAAATATTTAATACAGGAGTTTGTCTTTTATTGCAGTGTGGAGTTGGTAAAACAATTCCCCGCGGTAGAGACGTATCCTCTTTATTTTTCTTAGATATGGCGTACTTGTATATGAGATTATATCTCATGTGTACACGTTGTTCAATAACTATTATCAAAATTTGTGTAAATTCTAAAACCGAAGGATTAACTCCCTCCATCGTAGTTTTGTCCTTGGTTTAATTTGATATTACTGATTTTTCAGATTTCGTTTGGTTTTATATATTTTAAACATTTTTTTGAAATTATGGATTTCCTTTGTTTGGGTTCTAGCGCTGCTGATGAGGAATCAATTTCCGAAATGGCCAGACAGCTCATTAAAATTATTGCAGTTGTAGTTGACATATGTGTTATGGTCTCATGTTCATTTACTTCATATCCTTTCGTAAAATATTTCGTAGTATGCCTAAAGATTTATCAAAGCTCTCTAAGGTTCCGAGCCTATAAACAGTCCAAGCAACCGAAATTGAAATTTTTCATTATTTGTAATTTTTTTATTTTTTATTGTATTTAAAAAGGATTTTTTTTCTATTTGTTGATCTCTTTAATATACTGCTTATTGTATCTGAGCTTTAAGGGCGAAACAGGACCAAAATTCTGCAAATAACATGATAATTTTCATTATCTGTCTCTTCCCTTTGATGAAAGCTTTCAGCTGTTCGTCAACAGATTAGCTGATACCATCGCTGCGCTATATGGATAAAAATCGCTGATCTTTATAATTTTCCCTAGTTTTTTTGTCAAGCTAATAACTGTGTTATTGTGTCCACTGAATTACTGTATCAAATTCTGTGTCCACATTCACTTAAAATTACTATTGTTTCAGTGACCGACATGCTGCGGTTGTATCATGCTGCCCTCGGCGTAGCCCTTAATTTGAACTTGATTAGAGGACCTGTTTCAGGTGGAAAATGTAGGAAAGTATCGATAAACATACCTTTTTAGACGTAATATCTTAAACAACATGTTAAAATATCGAAGGAACAAGTCACATAACAAACAGGCAGCTAGGACAAAAACAAAGAGATAAAGGAAAATTACAGTGCAGAATTCCCGTTGTGAACCAGAAGGGTTAGCCTTTTCCTGCTTCATATTCGGAAACAGTCAATCATACTCAGGCGTAAAGGAACATACACTCAGGTCAAATCTCCTACATGATAAGATTTAAATCTAGCTCGGAAAAGTTTCTCATTTATGACACTTTATATCTATTAACGTAGGCGTGGCGACGGCCATAGAATTTCTTTCAATAGTAACAAAAAATAAAAATAATCAATAATGAACATTTTTTCACTCTGTATATTGCATATACGTCATGCTTGACAGTGAAGGATCATATTCGTAACGCAGGAGAGGTTGGTAAATTGCTTCCAATGAAGAGAAACTTAGAGTATCTACCTCATGCATAGCTCTATAATTAGTTGAACTGTTTTTTTTAGATCTTTTTCGTGATTTGTTCTCTACCTGCTTTACATGTATTTCGGTTTATGCACAAATGTTTTGATTTTGTATGCACTGAAGAGACATAAGATGTCGAAATACGTATATGCAGGAACAAAAATAACAGTAACTTCAGGATTTGCTATTATTTACTATATTTGCCTTATAGATTTGATCTTAAACATTCGTCGTCGGCGGTAAATATGTGAAATTCACGACCTATCTACGAACCAGAAGTAGGTTTATCAGTAGTCTTTCAATGTCAAGCGCGTAGGGATACATACGATGTAAATGGGAAAATACATCGTATTTGTATTGTATGCTAAAATCAAGAAACTGGGCTGTATATTTTCATTTTCTCTTGTTGAAACATTGCTTCATTAAAAGAAAAGAGAAGCGGAGCAAAAGCGGCGCAGTTCACATTGGAATCATCATTGTTAGCTGAAAACACAGCCACGTGATTTGATGAAACAGTAGAAAACTAGAAAAAACAAGGGAAGTGATGATAACAAAAATCGAAGTCCATAGCACTATAAAAATCAAATTATCTGAATTTACCGATTTTGTCTGCATTTGTCCGAAAAATTACTCGACATTGTTAAAGGTCTAATTTTGTGCTAAATTTTTCTCGACAAACTCTTAATTGTATTAATTTTGTCTAAAAATTTCTCGAAACATTCTCGACAGTCTGAATTTGCATGAAAAATGTTTGATAAAATCGTCGACATTCTAAACATTCTTCATTATGTCTGAAATATCTCCACAAATTCTCAATTGTATTATTTTTTTCTTAAATTTCTCGACAGTCTGAATATATGCATGAAAAATTCTTAATAAAATTCTCAACACTCTTAACATAATGCATTATGTCTTAAATTTCTCGAAATGTTTTTTATGTTCGTAATTTTGTCTAGAAATTTCTTGACATGTTCGCGATATTCTTAATTTTGTATAGAAATTGGAAATTTCTCACCATTTGGTTCTTTTTTTAAAATCTATTTTTGTTTATTTATCTTAACAATTAGCAATGAAGAGATATGGAGTAAATGCAAATTAGACAAAATCTTTATCCATGATAAACCTATTTACAAATAATATACCCTTTTTAATATGATTTTCTTTTCTTAATTGTAAAAAGACAATTAGCAAAGAATTCCACTCAAACCGGTGCTAGGGGCTATCTTGAACTTACTATTAGGTATGAGCAAAGCTCATTGTTGAAGGCCTCATGGTGACTTCAAGATGAAGAACAACAATAAAAGCGTTGTTCCTTTGCTTGTTTTACCATGTATTTGTAGAGACTTTGTCTCATGTACAGTTACTCCATATCCTTTCATTCACCATATAATTTGCTTAGTTTATATATTTTATATATTTTACATTTTTTTCTGCAACCAGTTTTGAGATTTTGGACTACATGTATACAGGAAATAATACCAACATTAAAAACACCCCCAATCAACAAAGATTTTCACAAGTGATTGATATTGTCTCAGACTAATCTATTCATCAATTCATTCCTATAAATTTTATTGTACTAGTGTACAAGTGCAATATACAAGCAGTGTCACATTAAGTATAGAATGTACAAATCTAATGCCCTTTGAAGACTCATTAGTTCTCCTTATTTCGTAATGCTGTTAAATTGTTGTCCAATCCTGGATTAGTGAATTTAAGGCATGTCATTTGTAGAAGGAGCTATTCTCCCCTTGAAAACTTTACATATTTGAAAATAAAAAGAAAAATTTATGAGACAAGCCAATATAGAGAGTAAGTAAGAACCGAACCGTCAATCCCAACCGAATAATCCAAGGACAATGAACAAAGAAACAGAGACACAACATTAAAACGGCACAGGAAAGAAAAATGAAGACAGACACACAAAAAGATGAACAACATGGACCCAATAAAAACCCTGGGTGAGATCAGGTGCACCAGTAGAGTAAGCATCTTCTGCTTTTATATAAGACACCATGCTGAACATGTGAAATCTGGTTGTAAAGTCAAATCCGGTAGAGGAAACAACAAATAAGCTTGAAAGGAAAAGATATGTTGTCATCTTGGAAACAGATATCCCTTAGTGGTCCACAAGATGGAAACCTAGGAACTACTAAAGACGTCTTTAAGTTTCTGCTGTTAAGATTTTAAATAGACTATACAAACTGGTTGCTCATTGTCTCTGTTGGGACAAATTAGGTAAGTGAGAACCGAACCGTCAATCCAAAGACAACAGCAACATCGGAAACAACAAAGAAACAGAGACACCACATGAAAACGGTACAGAAAAGAAAAATGAAGACACACACACACACACACAATTATGAACAACACGGACCCAATAAAAAACATGAGCGAGATCAGGTGCACCTCCTGCTTCTGATTTTGATTTCACTATTACTAATTTCCCTTTTCTTGATGGCGACGCTCCTTCAGCACCATCATATGGGGTGTATATATCTCAACTGGTACGATTCGCGCGCGTCTGAACTACTCTTGACGACTTTAATGAATGTAACCTTACTATCACATCCAAACTATTACAACAAGGTTACAGATTTCATAGATTGATATATACATTTAAAAAGTTTTATAGAAGATATGAACATTTGGTATCTAAGTATAATGCGACTCGGAAACAGCTTATTACTAAAGGCATATCTCATCATCGTTTTTACGGAAATGTTAAAAAATGTCAAAAAAAAATGATAAAAAAATCCAGAAAAACTGGGACGTAACTTACATTCTTTACGTAATAGGAGATATTAACCGGATATTCTTCATGATTCCGTTAAATTGGCTTTGGGATCCAATGATCTGAAGATTTTACAATTATACTGGCCTCTCACTGATACTGCCGATGTCTACTGAAATCCATGATGATTCTTTACCGAACCCATCGGGAAGTTTTGAATTTGATTATTTCGTAGTGCGACAGTGCTTTACCAGCAGACTAGGATCCGTGAGCTAGCCGGCAGTTTAGCGGCGAGTTCTCCTCGACCCATCTTTCTGAATTACGTTTTGTCTATTCTTTCCTTTTCAAGATTGTGGTCTTAGAGTTAGTGGTCTACCTGTATTGGGTTTCATTTGTATGTTTATTATATCATAGGGAAACGGGATAGAGAAAGGGGAGGTTTGGGTGCCCATAAACCGGTTTAACCCTACCGATGGCTGTTGCCAGTGCCGGTACCAAGTCCGGCTATCCCGAGTTCCCATCGTTATCTATGTTTGTCTTTTGTCATTTTATTGTTTTTCTTGTGCAGTTCCCTGGTTGATTTTGACAAGTGATTGTAATGTTCGGCCATTGTAAGTGTTTCCTGTTATCTTCCCTTCGTTAATTCTTATAAGACATCCGCCGTTTTGAACATGACAAATCCGGTAGTTAACTCACATCCGTGAGAGCAAACAACAATTAAGCTTTAAAGGGAAAAGATCTGTTGTCATCTTGGAAACAGATATTCCATAGTGGTCCACAAGATGGTGATGTCGACCGTAAAACTTCTGGAGGGATGACTTAAAGTTTTGGGTAACATACCCATGTTGAAGCAGCCTATTTGTGAGCAACCGGACTCTATTAAGGAAATCACTGTATCGAACACAGGCTCTTTAATACCGAATGAGCTGGGAGATATAAACTCCGTATGCCGGCGCTGTTGGGATGTTGCTTCAAAGAAAAGGGAAGTTGGCTATTGGAAAAGTGAAGTCATCGCGTATGTCGCACAGCTTAGTTTGAAGTCTGCCTCTTTTGTCAATTTCAAGATGAAGGTCATCAAGGAATGAGGCCGATGTGGTAGTGTCTGTAGTATTCTTAATTTCGAGCTCTTTAGGATAATTCCGATACCCTCCTTAGACTTCTTACTTAATAAGTTATATAACTTTTATTTCAATTTAAATTCGAGGCATGTGGATTAAATATTATACTTGAAACGATTATCAATATTTTATACTTGAAACGATGATCAAAATTTTATACTTGAAACGATGATCACAATTTCATAATCAAAATTTTATACTTGAAACGATGATCAAAATTTTATACTTGAAACGATTATCAAAATTTTATACTTGAAACGATGATCAAACTATTCAGGAATGGTATGAGCAGAGATGTTGATTCTTCATTCAGTTTTGGTTGTAGCAGACCTAAAATATAGATATGTGTCCAATGAGTTGCTTGGATTTCAAAACTGAATGCACTCCCCTATGATTACTTGCCAAGACGGAGGATAATTTTCGTGCAAAATTAATCTGTACATTGTCTGCTTAATTCTATTGAGGTATTTTTTATGTGTTAGCTAAAATGGTTTTCTGGGACAGATAGCTAAATACCGAAGTCACTGTAAATTTATTTTCTGCATATGCGCATTTCGACAACTTATGTCTCTTCAGTGCAGATGAAATCTAAACGTTTGGAAGACCATAAACTCAAAACTGTTAAAAAACTGATAGAGAACTAATAACCAATATGATTAAAATGTAAAGCTAAAACCAGCTAAGGACATAGCTTTGCATGTGGGAGATACTCCTTAGTTTTCCACAAAATTGAAAAGAATTTAGATATTGTAAGGATCCAAATAGAATCGGCTTTTGGGTCAGCTGCGAAGTAAAGCAAAGCAGATATATCATCAGTACTTCGCGGCTGACATGAGAATCGATTTTATTGAAATTTTCAATATCTAAATTTTACAAAATTTTGTTTAAAACTAATGAGTATCTCCTTCATTCATAGCTCTGTCCTTAGCTGAATTTTGGCTTTTCTATTAAGATTATTTTGGTTATTAGTTCTCTATCAGCTTTTACACATGTTTTTGGTAATGGACTTCCAAATGATTTGGTTTGATCTGCACTGATGAGACATAAGTTTTCGAAATATGCATAAGCAGAAAATATATTAACGGTCACTTCGGTATAGTGTTATTTACTGCACATCAAATGGGAGAGACATATCAAATCGTTAATAATTTGGTGAGTATATGTAACTTACACATAGTATGTATTTATTTTCCGCATTGAGTATATTAGTTGATTTAGGTTGTGACCTTGGCCCTCTGGATAAATGCAGAAGAGGGGTCAATATGTGTTGTACTAGTATATTGCACACATCTTCAATGGTATGAGTTGGCAGTAAAAAGCTATTTTCATAAGTTTCTGAAATTTTTATTACTTTTGATAAATAATTTCTATTTCAATTTATTTAAGATTTGCAATTTCATCAGAAAATTATCTTAATTAAATCAAATTGTTCTTTTATTTGTCTTCATACAATCTAGACAGTATCAGACCATTTTAGACTGTTGAAAATATGTCAAGATGTGACAGAATAACAGTTCCAGCATCATATTTATTCCAAAGGATAAAATATTACGTAAGATTTGTTCCACTGGAACAGATATAATAATATTTGTTCCTAATGGAATAAACTTCGTGTAATATTTGTTCCCAAAGGAAGATGTTGATAATATTTGTTGCATTGGAACGTTTGCCTGGTGGAACAAATTTATGTTTACAGAGACATTCAGACACTTTATATTGTCAAGAATATGTCATGACATATTCAGACTCTGTTAGGACTGTCGAGAATATATCAAGACAAATTCAGACTATCAAATATAAGATGAGACTATTTCAGACAATGTTCATACAGTTAAGAATGTGTCGAGACAAGTTCATTCTCAGTTCAGACTGTCGGGAATGTGTCGAGACACAATCAGACTTATTTTATACTTTCGAGAGATGTGTCAATATAATTAAGAATAGTTTCGAGAATTTTAAGAAATAACAAAGGAAAATTCAGACAAAGTAGATAATTTTCCATATAATGATATGATATATTCCAGACAATATTGAATGTCGAGTAATTTTTCGGACAAAATCACACAAAAATTGGTAAATTCAGACAATTTGATTTTTGAAATGAAGACATGGCAAAAACAGGTACAAAGAAAAATAAAGACAAAACAAGGACGCGAAACAGCCGGAAGGCACGGAAATAAAGAGACGACACCAACTGAACTCACTGTTACCTTGGTATTTTGAATCAGAACTAAAGGACTCAATGTGTGAATTCCCATGAAATTGGAAGTGATATCAGGTGCTAGGGAATGGTTAGCAAGTGCTGCCCAGCTAACGACACCCGCCACGCTATTAGTGAGGCATATATTGATTAAAAGATCTGGTAGCTGATTGATTTGTTAATGCAATTTCTAATCCTTAGACAATACCAATAGCAATTAATGTTATTTTTTTTGGAAAATGTTGACCATGGAGAAAAGACGTTTTGTGTGTACTTGAGTTCAGTTTATGAAAAGAGTATGCTTTATCTTTTCCTATTACAAAAAACTCGCCTTTTCTATTTTTTTTGTGTGCACAAACATTGCTGTATAAGTCAGTCATTACTTTTTCAAGGTTATTGTGTTGCAGTTGTATTTTGAGAAAAACATAAATTAAGAGTTCTAATTTGGCGCCTTTCGGTGAGACAACAGATAGTTGTTCAAAAAAGACCCTTGGGATCATCTCCACGCCTCCCATGTAACAGGCGTTATCCCAGTTATTTTTCAGGCCATTTCTAACTGCATTTAGTAAGGAAATAAAAAGCCAAGAAAGCGGGTTTTCAAGAATACTCCGAAAAAAAAATGTACGATTAAAGAAATTTGTTTTATTTCAATATAACATGTTTTTTTATAACACATTTTCTCATATATGATGCATAGTTGTCAGGTAGAATATCATTGGTGAAATGTCATCTATATTTTGCATACAGTTAGAAGAGACACGATACTGGAACTCTCTTAAAGCATTAAGGAATTAAATATATATTAATTCAAAAAGTAAATTCTAAGTAGTTTTTGATGAGTGTAATTCGCTCGATCTTCAGATTCCATTTTTCTGTAGATGTGCATATCTGGTTTAAAATGTTTTCAACAAATGTTAACAATAGGAATATATTATTATGTAACATCTATCAATAGGTTTTTGTAGCGAAGCGTGTCTTTATAGACAACTTAAGCGGCAGTCATAGATTATACCTGGTATAATTCAAGTTATGCTGTACTGTTACAGTTACAATAACGTTGATATATGGTATTGACCATATTGAATTCTTTGATCTAATAAAGATGATTTTGGTGCTATTATCTGGTCAATGTCTCCAACTTTAGTTGCTAACGAAGGCATTGTTGAGTGATAAATCAGCTCTGAAGGACATTTTTACCATCAGTATACCATTTATAACATTCACACGTTACAATATATTAACAACCGTCGGTAGACGGGATCAGTGATAGTGTGATACATTAATTGAACCAGACTTCGTAAATATAAGAGAAAGTCTAAAAACTAATGTTACAGAAAAAATATATATTTCAAAGGAAAAAAATACAGTGTATAGTGAATAAAAAACAAAAATTCCATTAAAAATTCAACAGGTTTACTCTACAGTGATACACTACATCAAGAAGTATGAGTTATCATTATAAGTGAGAGCCGAACCGTAAATCAAAAACGAAAATTCCAAGGACGGAAACAACAAAGAAACAGAGACACAACATGAGTACGACACAGAAAAGAAAACTGAACACACACACACAAAGATGAGCTACAAGAACCCAATAAAAAACAATGGGTGAGATCAGGTGCAGCTGGGTAAGCATGTGCTGCTTCTTATAAGACATCCACTATATTGAACATGTCAAATACGGTAGTAAAGTAAAATCCAGTTGAGGAAACAACAATTAAGCTTAAGATCTGTTGTCATCTGGGAATCAGATATCCCATAGCGGCCCACAAGATAGTGATGTTGACTGAGAGACTTCTGGAGGGATGACTTGACATGTAAACTCCATATACCGGCGCTGTTGGGATGTTGCTTCAAAGAAAAGGGAAGTTGACCATTAAAAAAGTTAAGTTATCGCGTTCGTCATACAGCTTAGTTTGAATTAATGAAGGAAAGATAACAAGAAACACTTACAATGGCCGAACATTATAATTACAGGCCACAACCAACCAGGGAACTGCACAAGAAAAACAATAAAATGACAAAAGACAAACATAGATAACGATAGGAACTCGGGATAGTCGGACTTGGTACCGGCACTGGCAACAGCCGGTTTATGAGTACCCAAACCTCCCCTTTCTCTATCCCGTTCCCTATAGTATAATAAACATACAAATAAAACCCAATACAGGTAGACCCCTAACTCTAAGACCACAATCTTAGAAAAGGAAAGAATAGACAAAACGTAATTACTTCTGTTGTCAATTTCAAGATGAAGGTCAAGGAATGAGGCCGATGTTTGATTATTTGATTAATTTTGCGTCCAGTGGGCAATATTTCAGCTAAATTAGGACGACAACAAGTTAATAAATAATTTCAAAAAATTAACAGTAAAAAGAAAGAATTAAGGGACATCTGGAACAACGAACGTTTTAATTGCTGCTGGAAAATGGATAGGGATAGGACATTAAGCCTTGTTTGCGACACAGTGAGTCTTATTCGTGGAATTTATAAGAGGTTTTTGTACTGCAAGGGTCTTAGCGTTTCCCACACAGTTTGTCTATTTAACAATGGTGACAATGATTCACAGTCAGGCTATCCGTATCATGACCCGACTAACACGCATAGACAGGGCATTCATTTATCAACCTATATATCAAGCCTGACAGATTTTTGGACGGAGTCGGAGGTTTCTGTATGATGTTTGATGCTTATGAGATAAAATGGTTGGACGAAAACACTTGGAAAAGCATGTTTAATATTGTTTTTAACTGGTCATGCATATTTCCGATACGTTTTCTTATTAAAAAAATTACGGGGCATTTCAGTAAGAACAATAATGTTATGAAGTGTTTTCTTTCATGATTTATGTGTTTAGTGTTTGAAAAACGGTTCTTAAGCTACAATGATAAGACAAACTCGAGGAAAATGTCAAATTGTAGATTGTGGGTCAAAACGAGAATTCTTTATCTAAATAGAGACAATTTTATATATAAAAAAAAAGAATGTTCTTGAAATAGTTCGTTTGACAACGACGTTTAAAATGTCAACCATACGTTATAGGTAAAATGAAAGGATATGGAGTGAATTTACATGCGACAAAAACGCACACGATACATAGAAAACCCCAGTTATGCATTTTTCAAGATGAAAATATATGCACTCTATTAGATGTATTTGATCTTATGTTTTATTGCCAAGTATATGTCTGGTCTTACTTACATAAATTGGAAAACAGGAGATATCTACTTATCTGAAAATTATAATTACATGCCACAATCTGCCAAGGAACTTCACAGGAAAAATACAAATAAGACAAAAGAATCAAACGCAAACAACGACAGGAACTCGGGACTGCAGGACTTAATACTGGAATTAGCAAAAGGCGGCGGTAATGTTAAACAGGTTTATGGGCATCCAAACCTCCCTTTATCTGTCCCGTTCCCCTATATTATAACAAACATATCAATATATGACCTAATATACGTAGACTACTAGCTACATGACCACAACCTTAAAAGGACAATGATATTTTGAAAGATGGGCCAAGGGGCGCTTACCGCATATCTACCGGTGTAACAAGCTCAAGGAGCCTAATCTGTTACTGAAACAATGTCACACTACAGAAGAAAAATCAAACTCGAAGGGTATGGTCTAGAATCATTATATATTGCAGAAGACATTGACAGTATCAGGGAGAGGCCTGTATGTGTGTAAATTCAAGTTCAAGAACTCAAAGCTAATTGAACGGATCACAGCAAGGTATCTTGTTGATATCCCCTATTACAAAAAGAATGTAAGTTAAGTCCCAGTTTTACTGGATTTTCAATCAGTTTCTGGCATGGCTGTTTTACTTATCCGGAAAACAGTGATTAGAAATGCCCTTCGTTATAAGCTGTTTAGAGTATCGCCATATTTAGATATCAAATGTATAATTATCAAAATGAAATCTAACGAATCTTAGTCAATAAACGAAAAGTTAACAAGGCTAAGACATTTGAAAATAACTGGACAAAAACATTTCTACATCAAATAGATCAACAAATAAAAGATATAGAGTAAATACACATGAGACAAAGTTAATACAATTAAGTGGTAAAACAAACAATTGAACAACGCTTTTATTGTTTTTTTTTTATCTTGAAGTCATCACGAGGCATTCAACAATGAGCCTTGCTCATCACTCATAGATGTATGAATATTTTAAATGTATATTGATGCGAGTGACATTCAGGACATTTGTCACTTAATTCATTCAAACACTTACTGACACATATTTTTATTTTATCGGTAATTTGTACGAATTTCCTTTGATCTACAGAGACTGATATTCTCAGTATCACCGAACTGGATACAATCACGAAAATATCGGGTCACTGTGAATGCGGGTTGCTAAGCTGACGTCCTGTTCTGTTCCCTTTGTCGTGTTCATACGCGTAAGACGTTGAATGAAGAATGCATTTAAATTATTGCAATAAACAATAGTTAAACTGTGCTTAAAAAGAAATTTCAACTTGTTACAATTTCTTTTAGAGTTCCGTTTATCATTTTGTGAATTACCGATAAAAGAAATATAGGACATTTTGTTTTTGATACGGACTTTATCACGGCGTAACGCATCAAGCTCGTCCTAGCGGGCTCACTTGATACTGGCCGTGATAAAGTCTGTATCAAAAACAAAGTGTCATATATTCCATATATCATTGTCATGCTCAGTCCTGCTTAGAAAAGTCATTCGTAAAACAAAATTGTGAAGAAGAACAACAAGGCGATGTTCCTTTGCTTTTTTATTTGTAGAGACTTTGTCTCATGTGCATTTAATCTACATCCTTTCATTCACGATTTAGGATAATGCAAGAGTAGTTAATCTGCGATGTGACTTCTCTCATCTCTATATAAGGACATCTTGGCTAAACTAGTATGAAATTTATGTAGATATATCTCGAAATAAATCCTACGATGCAATATTCAAAGTTGCACTCTGAAGCGAAAATGTCATTTAAAATTATTACGAAAATTGAGAACATACGCACTTTATTAGAAAATTCATTTTCTAGTACAAAATTGGAATCGAACTCAAAGCGTATCCCAAAATATAGCATATTTATATAAGTGCTTGAACCAAAATATCAAAAACAAAATTCATAGCTAGATCAAAAAGACATAGATATCGCATCTGATCTAAATAGCTTCAAGCGATATATTATATTAAAGGCTTTAGATTATAAAAGCACTTTGGCAGATTTATTTATGTTTGTTGACGATCCCGTATCCATGAGAAAAAACACATAGATTAGCAAAGAATACCGCTTAAATCGATGCCAGGGGCCGTCTTCAATTTACTACATGTATCAGCTCATTGTTGAAGGTGCTATGTTGACTTCAACAACAATAAAAGCGTTATTCAATTGCTTGGTTCTAACATGTATTTGTAGAAACTTTGTTTCATTAACATTTACTCCATATCCTTTCATTGTTTATTAAAATACTACATGTATGATTTATAGTATCACAAAAAATGTGCGTATTTTTTGCAAAGTATTGCAATTTTATCGGCTCCATTGAAAAATTGTTAATGAAATAGAAATGACACTTTTCAATGAATTTCAAGATAATGTCACTCACATTATACGCAGAAATTACCTTCTCTTTACAAAATGGTTGTCGATTGACTTTTCGAAAGCATCAATACGATGATACACAACAATGTTAAAACTTTTTAGATTTGTTGATACCAAGATTTTCATCGTGCAGATCTCTTAAATATGCATACATTTTATTAATTCACAAATAGAATAAATTTCAAAATGAGCTAAAATCATATACCCAGAATACATGGCAATATAAAGATTACATACAGAGAACATATAAAACAAACAGAACATAAAATACCTCTTGATAAATGACTAAATCATTTTATGTGTTGTGCCCTATTGTAAGTCCTCTTTATATTTAAATCTTTTGTAATAATTACCAATCATTGTAATCATTCAAATCATTGTATCAAATTGTTTATTGATTGTTCTGTTCCATTTAGGGGCGTCTTGATTGACAATAAAGCATTTGTAGTAAACACCAAAAAAAAAAACAAAAAAATAATAATAATAATAATGCACTAAAAGTGTGAAACCCCTAAAAACAGGATAGTCATCAAGTGCTCCGGAAGGGTGAGCATGACCTGCTTTACATGTGACACCTGAATAGTTAGGTGTGCTGTAATGTCAAATTCGGTAAGTGTCAATCCAGTAATATTACGGGATCTTTTGAAATATGTCTTTCTTCATTTGTAATACAGAATCGTTTTGAAAAATAATTCTGATTTAAGTTTTCTGTAAGTTGATTAAATGAAACGGTGCAGCATTGTCTGAAAGAACAGACCGACAATACTCAGAACATTTCTACAAGCAACTTGTCCAAAACGTTCTGAGTGAACTTGACAACAATACCGTCTTTATGTGCCTTGTGTTTTAAGTAGTTGACGAAAATTAACATTTCTGTCTTCATTTCGTTATTTAATTTTCTGTNTTCATGTTAATTTTAGACTGGAGTTTGTCTCCCCTGCAGTGTACGTGGAGGCCGTAAAAAGATTCCCCGTGAGTGAGATGTATGCTCTATTTGCATTTCAGTTAAGGTGTACTTGTTCTTGAGAAAATTTCTCATATAGATGCGCTATCATACTTTCACATTTTGGCTTTTTAATTTTTTTTTTGTTTTGCTATTTAAAATTGTAATTCTGATCACCTGTTTATTTTGCCCACGTCTCGTGATGTTATAATGCCAAGTTTTCTTACTATTGACTCCATGAGTGCCCTGTGATTGTTTAAATGTTGTGATCGTCATCTATTAGTTTTTTTGTCGGGCAATGGATGAACACTTTGCCAGTTATGTTTGTTGACGATCCCGCATCCATGGATCAAAGGCTAAAAAACATGGATGTAGCATTGCTCGACAATTAGCAATGAATTCAGCTCAAACCGGTGCTAGGGGCCGTCTTGAATTTGCTATGAGGTATTGGTAAATCTCATTGTTGAAGGCTCATGGCGACTTCAAAATGAAGAACAACAATAAAAGCGTTTTTCAATTGCATTACCATGTATTTGTAGAGACTTTGTCTCATTTGCATTTACTCCATATTTCTTCATTATTAACAGAGTAAAATAAAGCTCAAACTCACTGTTTTGGCCATCATATTTAAAATAAGATGAATTAATTACATGTACAGTCAAAC
>MJUU01073413.1:35031-50148 GCA_002080025.1 Modiolus philippinarum | reverse complement strand
ACTCTTTTATGAATTAATGACACTCCTGCACCCGAGTCTACAAGTGCTTTAAATTTTTGTTTGCCTATTTTAATTAAACATGAATTCGGACTTCCAGCTAAATTTATTTTAAAAGAAGGTTGCTCAAAATTCTTTTTAAACATTTTCCCATTTTTCTTATATTTCCTCCTTTTATGGGCTTCTGCATAAAAGGAGGAGCCTAGTTTCCCTGTTTTTGGCTTAATTTTAGCGGACACCATCTTTGAATATGCCCCTTTTTATTGCAAAACCAACACACTATCTCAGACGTTTTGCTTGTTTGCTGACTAACAGCGTTGACATCTTTATTTGTTTTACGGAAGGTTCGACAATCTTTTGCCCAATGACCTTGACGTTTACATTTGTAACAATGTTTTGTCGGTCGATAATGATCTATATCCATCGGACTATGTTCTTCATAATTAAAATTTTCTCTAGGAGGCTTGGTTAATTTATTTGACCCTAAATCAAACCTGGTTCTAAGGTTTTGTTCTCGCATTGCACATGCAACAGCAGCCTCAAGAGTTTCGGGATTATCTCTCATCACCTTCATTTTAAGATAGTCATGTACAAGACCATCTATAAAAAATCCCACAATTTGTCTTTCAATAGCTGGGACCCCCCTTGGTTGTCCTACAAAAGCTTCCTCAACCAGACTTAGCAACCGTTCTGCAAATATTTGAACATTTTCAGATTGTTTTTGCCTAAAATTTCTTAACAACATAAACGCATGCTGTGGATCAGTAATTTCTGCAAATCGTGATGTCAATTCAGCCTTAACAGCAGCCCAGGTGGCATCATCATTTTCAGTAAGATATCTTTTTAAATAGTCACTTACAGCACCCCTACTTGATTGATAAGCGAAAAGTTTTATTTTATCTTGGGCAGCCTGAGTTAAAAGAGCATATTTTTCAATATTTTTAATCCAGTCCTTAAATTTTTTTGAATCCCCTTCAAAAGGTGGGATAAGTTGAGCAACACCCTGTGTTCCATAGGATGAGGAGAGTTGTTCAATTTGAGCAGCAAGAGTTTGATGAGCAATTCCCTGTGTTCCTATAGCTTGTCCCAAATGACCTAAAGTATTATTTAAATTTTGAAAAACTTCACCAACATCCCCCTCAGCCATACTAAAAATTTAAAGGTCAGAAATACATCTCCACATACCTTACAGCTGCCAGACTAGCACCTAATCAGCTTCTGGTTCTGCTACCACCACAGATCAGTACTTCTAAACGTATCCTGGTCGCACGGCACCAAAAATACACATGTGTAATACAACTTAACACATTGTATTTGAAAGTCAGAGTTTTAATAAAGTATTTACAAATCACAGTATCGAAAGAAAGTTAGAGTTCAACACAAGTCGTTGATTAATTCGGCATCGTATAGTGGTCTATCAGTTTAGATATTAGTCTTAGTTCTCAGTTCAGCTCAGCTCCGTTCTAGCTAGCTTAGTTTCAGTTCCCAGTCTTCCATCTATAGAATTGTTCAAGTTTATATAGCATGTATTGATCGTAGTAGTGGTCATACGAGTGGTCATATTATTCTGAGTCACTCAACATGTTATCATGTCCACTATTCATATAGGAAAGTAACACAATAGCAATATCGGATATGGACAGTAGCATCCTGGTCTAACATCAATATCAGTATATATAACTGTCCTTTCCATAATCCGGTGTTCGTGACAAGAAACATATTTTGTTTCATTTTGCATTGTAATAGTTTTGTCCTTTGGTGTGTATTTTGATGCTGAAGATCATGAACAAAATTTAAAGAAATGTCCCCAAAGGAATCATAAAATTTTGCCGCAGAATTGCGTATGCTATTGTTACAAGTTAATAAATCTTATAGAATCCTCCACTTTTTCCATATAATACAGTGACACAATACAAATACGTACGTCAGTAAATATTCTTTAACGATTAAAAGAATCTAAATATGAATGTAACTTTATGCACGACAAGTTCAATATAACAAAAATGTATATATACTTAGAAAGTAAAAGGGGGAATTACAAAATACCGAAGTAACTGTGAATTTATCGGAGTGTTTGTGACCATTCTACATTAAACGAATAGATTTCTTGATAGTAATGCTTCAAAGAAAGTAAAATACATGTATTTCTTCACAAGAGAGCAAGCCAGTGCCAATAAGTAAAATTTCAATATCAATTTAAGTAAAAATCGATTTTATAAATAATTCGGCACTTTGGCCTGTGTAGATTTGGCATTCAAGACTGAAGAAAACGAATAAGGTCAATATGTCTACACTGACAACTGGAATTAACAAGCTTAAATCTGTTAAGATCAGAATTAAGTTTTCTCGACCTACGGCGCATTGGATGTAAATACAACTGACGCCGGACAAAAAGTATCTAATATCGTTGACTTGAAGATATCATTGCGGAGATTTTTGCAATGACATTTTTTCTGAATTTGAAAAAAAAAACATATTGTTTTTGTATCATAAACGCAAATACTAAGATCGTCAGTAATTAATCTTAGCGTATATGACACAAATAATTAGAATAATAGTGTTTCACAGTTGGAGACAACGGATATGGTTGATATGAACACGGGTGTTCATTAATCTGTAAATAAAACGAACAAACTTGTTTTATTGCTATAATATAAAACATTTTTACGTCTACTCATCAATTTTCAATGGAAATGACCATACTTGAGATCAGATCAAATCAAAAATTTTTATTTAAAGTCAGCTTTCAATCATTTTGACATATTATGATCATTCAAAGGTTCTTTAATAGAAATCAGTCCCCTGTGGAAAAATTTAAAGTTTCGGTCCGAACTGTCTTAAAAGAATGCTGGGATGATTATTACCTTTTACTGTTTCTGACCTTTCAATGGTAATAGCTGTTGGGTCGCTACCGGACACAGCCGCAATGGAAGGGGAGGACTGTTGCGCCATAAAACCGGTTTAACCCACCATTTCTGTTGAATGGTCTCTGTACAAAGTCAAGACCATGGCGGTTGACATTTTTCCGTTGGTTTTGTACCTACTTTGTCTATTTGCCACTTGGATTTTTGGTCTTGACATTCTGTTATCCCATTTAAGATATGAATGTTAAAGTTAACCTTCTTTTTCTACCTATTACAAAATTACTTAAAATAAATGGACGGGGATTACCGTATTTTCGTGTGCTATTTTTTTTATTATTTTTTAAGAAGAGTTCGGATGTGAAGGGAGAGTATTTTTATGTTTCTAAATAGCCTTCTCGAGTTTCCGCTTGCTTCAAATTCTTCCTTTGCAAATATCATCTACTCCTCATACCATAGTTGCTTCAAGTAACTTGTCCTTCTTCAGCTCTAGTAACAATTTTTAAATGATTATGTGGCTGTAGAGTTCCTTGGTCTGAAAAGATATATTCCAGGTGACATCGACCTGCTGAGAACACTAATTAATCGCGGCGAATAATGTGTACATGTAAATGTACAAATGTACATGTAATAAAAAATAAAACCATAATTAAAGTATACCTTTCCTTTATACGAAAGCTTTATATTTCACATTTTTCGTGAATTAAATGTCACAATTTCTAAAATGAAATGAGATATGTAAAAAAGCGTATAGAAAAAAAAGATTTCAATATAATTTTTTTTTTTCAAATCAACGTGAGATAGATTTCAATACACTAATATTCCATCATAGTAGTTCAAGCATTTTTAATAACAGAACTTATATTTCCCCTGCCCCTACATATATTAAATAAATCATCCATAATACAAATGAGATTCTCACAAAAGTACTTTTTTCAACTGCAAAATGACCGGTCATTTTCAAAAGGTATTTTTTGGTAAAAAATATCATTATTTTCCTCTATTTTTACACTTTTTCCTCATACCAGGGAAAATAGTGACACTCTAAAGAAATATTTTATATTAAGTTTTTAAAAAGGGTCCTAACACTAATTTCTTAAATATTTGGTTGCACATATAGGCAGATGTAGGACTTATTTTTAAATAAAAAATGACCGGATTTAATCAAACTTGTCATCAATAAAAAATATACCATCCGAAACTAGAACAAATGAACTTTCTCACAAGAGCAGGGAAAATATGTAAATGTTTATAATAACTTCAAAAAATCCATTATAGTACAAATTTCCCTTATAATCTATGTTAAAAAATTACTTCCATAACGGTCCGATAGAGATAAAATCTGACGCATGCGCGATAGGGGTGGGATAAATTCTTGGCTATGTGGGACATGTCAGTCTTAAACCATTCTACCTAACCAAGTCACTCATGCGTAACATGTAGGTTACAGACAGTGTCCGAAGCATTGCAGCTGTCATTCCAAAATGCATCATGCATACCAATATGGTTGATGTGGTGCATGTCAGTAAGTGGGTATGCACTTTCACCATTCTTCTTAACTTGACACGGACGCCGATGCTAGGGGTATCACATAAGCCCTCCTCACTTCATGAGATGAGCTAAAAATTGAACATATCCTTTTAATAAAAAACACAAAATTAAGAAAAAAACACCTGGCTGTAACAGGAACAAATTTATTGCATAAAAATTGAACATTATACAGTTATTGACTGGGTCCGAAAACAACGAAGCCGAAGGCTGAGAGCAATAGTTTAGTCAGAGGGTCAAACAAAACAGCTGTTGTTTGAGGACCCAGTCTATAACTGTTTTGTTATACCTTTTCATGTTCAATGAATACGCTCCATTTCATCTGAATACAATTCACGTCGCCAATTTTGTTATGCAGACGACAGGAGATCATGTGATATGAGCGTGATATTTTTGAACCAATCAAAATAAGGCAGGTGGTCAACAGATCGGTGTCGGTCAACAGACTGAAAACTGTTGACTGGTCAACAGATCGTTTTTTGGTTTGAGAAAATAAAACAGACAAATTGTCGATTTTTTTCCCCAATGCATTTATATAAGGAAAATATTATAAGGTATAACAAAACCTTTTAATAAACCCCGATGATAATAAAACAGTGGTATCTTATATACAGCAGTCATTAGAACTGAGGAAAGATGACCCTAATACTGTTTTAGTTTGAGAATAATACTGTCTTACTTTTTCTTTTTTGTTTTATTTGTTCATATTTGTTATCATTGTTTAAATGCCCTTGCTATAACCCTAATGGGTTAAATAGTTTTCAATAAAGTTATAATAAAATGTGTGGACCCTTAAAGATCGCAAAATTGAGTTAAAAGTCAAAGGATAAATGAAAGTCGAAAGTAGCCTAGTTTAAAAATCAAACAGAGTAACCGTGATAGAAAATTGAAGTCAAAGTTAGATTTCTAATGTCAAACTGGAATGTAACTATATAAATCTTGCTATATGCCAAATATTGACAGTCTAATTGTCACTAAGGTGCTAAAAAGGTGCTAAAAATTTGCTTTGAATGTAAAGAAATGTGTAAGTCACTGTAACCATGTCTTTAGGTAAAGTTTGCACAATGCAGGCCTGGGGTCAATTACATTGCAATGTAATGCATTACATTACCATTACTTGGACAATTTTCACATTAAATTACCATTACACTAATTTTGAAATGTAATGCATTACATTACACATTACTTGAGAATGTATTACATTACATTACACATTACCTATAAGACATGGAAAAATGAAAGAAATAAATTCTAAATAAATATTTATAATTGGAACATATGAAGTAACATCATTTATTGTTAGAAACAGATCTTGATTTTTCAAATATGTTATCCATTGCATTTAATAATCATCAGTGTTTAAAAAGTTTTGTCTTACTTACTTCTGTCTAAAAAAACAGCCCAAATAATCATTAAATGCACCTAATTTTACATAATAGGAAAATAAATTCATTGTCTTATGTTAATCAAAAAAATGTCACTAATTGGATTACTGCCCAAGGCCAAAATTGAAAAACACTTAAATGGAAAGATCACACCTGGTTTAATTATCATTTGAAATTAATTCAACGTCTCTGTTTGTAATAAATCACTTTTGCTTTTCGCTTATGGGAATATATTTCTTAATTGTAAACAATCTGGATCAAAACCAGACTTTTAATATACATCACATCAAATGAACTGATATTCTCAAAATTACAATGGATATCAGACTTAGATGTAACACCTAAAATTTGCTTAAACTAAATTTGGTGAGCCTAGGTTGAACAGTTCTTCTCAAAAGGACTTGACAGAACAAAAAAACAAAGTCGCTGCAACATGAAATTGGAATCAAGGTTACATGACAAAAGCCAGACTGAAAGGCACACACATAAATCTTACTATTGAACAAATATAATTGTGATTCTATATGGCCAAAATTAAAAAAAAAGTTTGTTTAAAATCCAATTTTTTAAAAAAAAAATTTTTTTAATTTTGTTTTGATGTTTTTTTCATGAGAAAGGGTCCTTTTCTCACATAATTTGTTATCTGAAAGAAAACCAGAGGCTTGTCTGAGGCCTGTAACCGCTCACCTGGTCTATAGTAGCTAAGGTAAAATATAATATACACTGGTTTCGGGATTTCCTTCAAAATTGCAGGGAACGTTTACCTTGACATGGAAAACAGCATCAATTTACACTTGATCTCTATCTTTTATTATACGACTGCAAAAATGTTTGCCGTCGTATAATGGTATGGTGCTGTCGTCGTCGTTGTCGTCGTCTGTAGACACTTTTGTTTTTGGGCAATAACTTAAGTTCCAGTCGATCAATCCTTATGAAATTTTAACACAATGTTTCTTGGCACAAAAGGAAGGCTTGGCATAGTTTTGGTCATTGGGGGCCCACCCGTTTTTAAAAAAGGGGCCAAAAAGGGTTACATTTTATGTTTTCACATATTTGACTGTAGAATCTTTATTATATATCGGATTTTGATGGGGTTTCTTTCAGTGTTCTCCTTAGGACATTTCCAATCAGCAGTATGTCAACAGATTTCACATCGCATGTACCATTCATGAGATAAATGGGTCCCAAAACGGGGAAATCTCAAAAATCTTTTTTTTTCATTTTTTGTCCGATTTTGATGGAGTTTTTTTCATTAGATTCCTTATGAAAGATAAATATAGCGCTCAACTTTTATATTTTTGGTAACTTATTTCCTTTCCCAGCTATGAGGGGCCAAACGGGGCCAAAATTGCAAATTTGCTGATTACCTGAAATTTTTATTTTTCATTGGATTTCGATGGGATTTTTTTCTTTGAATTCCTCTTGATATAAGCTTTCAGTAATATGTCAACGGATTTTTGCGTAGCTCTTACCATTTCCGAGCTACAAGGGGTCAAAGGGGCCAAAATTGCAAATTTTCCAAATATGTGAAATCTTTATTTTTCATCGGATTTCGATGGGATTTTTTTCTTTGAATTCCTCTTGATATAAGCTTACGGTAGTATGTCAACGGATTTTGCGTAGCTCTTACCGTTTTCGAGCTACAAGGGGTCAAAGGGGCCAAAATTGCAAATTTTCGAAATATGTGAAATCTTTATTTTTCATCGGATTTTGATGGGATTTTTTTCTTTGAATTCCTCTTGATATAAGCTTTCAGTAAGTCAACAAATTTGGCATAGCTTTTCCAGTTTCTGAACCAAAGGGGCCAAAATTGCAACTGATTCAAGATCTTTATTGTGTCCATTTAATTACTGTATCATGCTCTTTACTGTGTGCTCATTCATTTTGAATTACACTCGGACTGACGAAGTGCAAACCTAAAGTCCCCTTCGGCGATGCCGGTAGGGGACTAATTACACTTGTTCAAATTTCAGTATTCGACATGCTGCGGTCGTATCATGCTGCGTTCGGCGTAGCCCTTTATTGATTAGGCAATTAAACATGAACTAGAGGCTCCCAGGAGCCTGTATTAGCTCATCTGGTAAACAGCTAAGGACTTGTGACCCAGTGTGGTTTCAGTTGCCCTAGCATTTTCAAAGGAGTTGCATTTCCCATAGTGTCTAATGCTAGTCTATGGTCACCGCTGGTGGCCATCATGGATTAGGTGCGCTGGTGGCCATCATGGATTAGGTGCAGACATGTCATGGGCGTCAATTTATTGACAATAAATTTCTTCTTCTTCTACTTCTGTCGGAAACTATATTTAAAGTACACTACTCAAGAAGTATTCTGACCATGTTGGTTTCCAATTGATCTAGCGTTTTAGGAGGAGTTGATTTGTTAATGCATTTCTTATAGGGTTCTAGGTTACAAACTAGGTACCTAAATGATGATTCAGGTAAAGTTGGGTAAACTTAAAGTTAGTAGTTTCGGAGAAGATTTATGAAAGTGAGCTAACGACGGTCGGACGCCGGTCGAAGGACGCAAAGTGATGGCAAAAGCTCGCCCTGGCATAGCCATGTGAGCTAAAAACTCGTGTTGTTGCAATTGTTGACGTCAACGGCAGAATTTGGATCGCCATGTCTCGCTTCTGCGACAGGTGAGATGAAATTGATTACATACTTTGTATATTTTAAACCTTGCCAAAAACCGAATGATTCCTTTAAAGATCTTACAAGAAGACCTTTACATTTGTCGGCATCATCTATTCCTCGTGGAAGAGACAATGACAATGCACAGGTAGATGCAAAAGGCAGTCTATCATATTCAAAGTTCTAGACAGAAATATCTATTTTTTTTGCAAATCCTGCAGGGGGTATTTTGTCTGCTCCTGTTATGAATATAAGAAGTTCTTCGAAGCAAACGTCTACTTCTTTCATTGAAAAAAAAACAAATGTTATACCGAAGTGACCGTTACTTTAGTAACTGCAAATGACCATTTCGAAGTAAATAATACTAGAGTCCCGCATGCCCCCGCGCAAGGATTCGTGCAAAGCATTGAGCAAGCTTTAAATATGAGTGAGATGTCTTAGTAAAAATATTTGTGTCTGTGAGACACATATGATGCCCCCGCTAGATAAACTGTAAGAGGCGTTGCAACAAAAAATGACTAAGCAAGTTTAAACATTCTATATTTCCTAAAAAAAGCACCAAAATCAAAATTATTTCCAAATGTACATCTTCAATATATGTACACTTGATCTGCAAAATAAAAACTTCCTGGCATCAAAACTGTAGGAGGATTTGTGAGGACAAACCATGTACCCTTGTTTTCAAATTCGGCCCGAAAATGACTATGTTCAACAACCTGAATTTTTTGTAAAAAAGATCCAAAATCAAAATCATTAACACATGCACATCTTCAGTATATGTACAAATCAACTGCAAAATAAAAACTTCATCCATTAAAACTGTAGGAGGAGTTGCGCAGACAAACCATGTACCCTTGTTATCAAATTCGACCCAAAAATGACTAAGTTCAACAACCTGGTATTTTTGTAAAAATGGTCCAAAATCAAAATCCTAAACACATCCACATCTCCAAGATATGTACAACAACGGCAGTAGAATACAGAAGGAACAAGGGAAGCGATGACTACAAAAATCGAAGTCCAAAGACATGGCAAAAACGGTAACAGATAAAAACAAAGACAAAACAAGGACGTGAGACAGCTACAATCCACGGAAATAAAAAGATAACATTAAGAACTAAGGCACTCATAGTGTGAACTCCCATGAAAACCGGGAGTGACATCAAGTGCTCCGGAAGGGTAAGCATGTCCTGCCCCGCTAGCGACACCCGTCACACTATCAGTAAGGCATAAAGTGTTTTGAAAGGTCTGTTTGGTAGCGGATTGGTTAATGTCATTTTCTAACCCTTAGACAAAAACCAATGTGATCCATGATACATGCTACTTCTCTAACCCACAAACAGTATCATGGTGAAATTTGGAAAAGCTTTTTGTAAATCTCTATAGTATGAAAACAATCACAAGGACAAATCGGTAGCACAAACATCACTCACGAAGACAAAACTAAAATGTTACAATATGATATACAAGACAACACGAAAAACGAAAGCACTGACAGTGTGAACTCCCATAAAAACCGGGAGTGACATCAGGTGCTCCGGATGATCTGCTAAATAAAAACTTCCTGGCACTGAAACTGTAGGAGGAGTTGCGAGGACAAACCATGAACCCTTGTTTTCAAATTCGACCCAAAAATGACTAAGTTCAACAACATGGCATTTTTGTAAAAATGATCAAAAATCAAAATCCCCAACACATGCACATCTTCAATATATGTACAAATAATATGCAAAATAAAAACTTCCTGGCATTGAAATTGTCGGAGGAGTTGTGCGGAAAAATCATGTGCCCCCTATCCGGAAGGACGGACTTGGAATTTGCTTGCCAACTTTCCAAAACAAACATGAATAGTTGTGTTTATCATAGATTCCTTTTAAGTACTTGGAATTTGTTTGGGAAAGGAATTGGGAATTGGGAATTTGAAAAAGGACGGCAGTGTCCGATGGTGCATAGATTTTAGGTTTTTGAACTCTGTGACGGTTAAAGACAGTTTCCCCCTGCCTCTGATAGATGAGTGCCTAGACACCTTGGCTGGCAATGTTTGGTATGCCAAGTTAGATGCAAATTGGGCATACTGGCAGATCAAGATCAAACCAGAAGACCGAAAGAAGACAGCCTTCGTAACGAAGTACGGTCTGTTCGAATGCGTGAAGATGGCATTCGGCTTGTGCAATGCACCAGGAACATACGCCAGGGTCATATATTGGGTGATGAGAGGCCTGGCATGGAAGACAGTCCAAGCATTTGTGGACGATATTTTAGTCCTTGGTACTTCGTTCGATAGTCATCTGGAGAACCTCGTAGCAGTGTTCCAGAGGTTCCCGAAGTTTCAACTGAAGTTAAAACCTAGGAAATGTGCCTTGTTTCAGAGAAAGGTAGAATTTTTGGACCGGCAGGTCAGCAACAACGGTTTAGAGATAGGACAGCAGCATCTGGAGCCAGTCAAGGACTGGAAGGTCCCTATCAATACAAAGGAAGTTGAACAATTTTTGGGGTTTGTCAACTACCACCGTTCCTTCATCAAGGACTACACTGGTATATCTGCGCCACTGTATGAAGTGACAGGAAAGAACCCATTTTCCTGGAATCACGACCATCAGTTAGCTTTTGAAACACTGAAGGAAAAGCTTCTGACTGCGCCAGTCTTGACACTCCCAAACAACACAGACTACTTCATACTGGATACGGACGCCTCCCAGAATGCCATAGGTGCTGAACTCATTCAGGTCTAGAGAGGACCATAGCTTACGGTAGTTTCATCTTGACAGCAGAACAGATAAACTACTGTACCACAAGAAAGGAGTTGCTGGCGGTAATTAGATTCACCAGACAGTTTAGGCACTACCTCCTAGGCAGGCAGTCCACGGTTAGAACCGATCACAGTGGTTTGACCTGGCTAGTCAACTTTAAGGAGCCCCAGGGACAGCTAGCCCGATGGCTAGAGGAGCTCAGCCATTACGACCTGGTCATCAAGCACCGACAAGGCAAACACCACGTAGATGCTGACGTTCTCTCCACAATGCCGGATATTTTGACAGAGTGTCCACACTACACACCGGACACAATACTAGCAAAATTGCCATGCGGGGGCTGTAATTATTGCCAAAGAACGCATAGAAATTGGGCTAAGTTTTTATGCGAAGTTGACGAGGCCGTGCCCCTAGCCAGGAAGAGACGTAAACCCAGTAAACCGCTGCAAGATGTAGCGGCAGCGATGACTTTGTTGTTCGACTCCCCAGAGCAGGAGGAGTCCAGTTTTCACAGCACAGGAATGGACTTGATATTTGGTCCGTCGTCGGCCAAGATAGTAGTAGACGGACATGAACACTGCTTTGTAACCGCAGTGTCCCAAGCAGATGGAGAAATCATATCTGGATTTACAGACAAGGATGTCAAGACAAATCAGGCTAGTGATCCAGATTCAGAATTTGTACTGAATTGGTTAAGATGAGTTATTTTTGGCTTCTCCAGCTGCCAAGTGTCATTGGCTCAACAAACAGAAGTTTTTTTTTCAGGATAAGAATGGCATTTTAAAGAGCCACCCAAAGAAAGACGGAGGGAACACCAGACTGGTGGTGCCAGCTACTTTGAGACAAGCAGTCATGGAACTGTGCCATGAACTACCGAGCGCTGGACACCAGGGTGTGTCAAGGACGACATCCAGAATCAAGGACAAATACCACTGGTACAATATGACCAGAGATATTGCTACGTTTGTCCTAACTTGTGACACTTGCAACAAGAACAAGAAGCCGTCGCGGCCCAGCAGGTGCCCGATGACTAAATACCATGCAGGTTACCCGATGGAGAGGGTCCACATAGATTTTATGGGTCCATTGCCAAAGACCAAGCAGGGCAATGAGCACGTTCTGATGATGGTGGACCAGTTCACTAAGTGGACGGAGTGCATCCTGCTCCCATCCCAAACGGCAGAGACTACAGCTCAAGCAGCTATAAATGAGTTTTTTACAAGATTTGGCTACCCTTTTCAAATTTTTTCAGATCAGGGCAGGAACTTTGAGAGTTCACTTTTCAAGGCAGTATGTGATCTTCTACAGATCTACAAGGCCAGGACAACGCCTTATCGTCCACAGGCGAATGGACAAGTAGAGAGGCAGAATCGAAGCCTGATGGACGCATTAAGATGCTTTGTTGACTCTCAACAGGAGAACTGGGACCAGCACTTAGCCCAGCTCGGTGGAGCTTTGAAATCCAGTGTAAACAGGAGTACTGGGTACTTCCAATAAGCTTATGTTGGGGCGAGAAACAAACCAGTCGGCTGATCTTATGTTTGGTAGCCAAAGTGAAACAAAATATGAAGGGACGGACAGTTACATCATTGGACTGGAAAAGGCAATTAGAAATGCGCACACAGCTGCACGGAAAACCCTGAAGACTACACAGGCTAGGATGAAGCGTGATTACGACCTTAGAGTATTGGAGAAATCATAAAAGCCTGGAGACTTGGTATATGTTCTGGATACTGCCCAGGTCAAGGGCAAGTGCAAAAAACTGAGTCCTCCATGGAAGGGTCCTGGAATAGTTATTGCGAATGTAACATGACAAGTCTACAAAGTTAAGCTTCAGAGGGTGGTCTTCAACACAAATCATGACAGGCTAAAGCCGTGCAAAGACAGGAAGATCCCAGCGTGGCTGCAGGGATGCAAAAAAGACTTCGAGCAAGGGGTGGATGTTCTTACGAAGCCACAGAGCAAGTCATCAGCTCCCCAGTACTGTGTGTGCCGGGGTCCAGATACTGGTGAAACTATGGTCCAATGTGACCGTGTAAAGAGTGGTTTCACCTGACCTGTATTGGGATGTCTGTCCAGGAGGCAAATGAAATAGATCCCTAATCTACCCGGCACCTGAATAGGTTTTCAGGGGCTTTGGCTACAGAGCTGCCGGGCGCGTCCCCAGGTGGTGGATAGGGGAATGCCCCGTCTTTGCGGGGTAGTCAGGTCATAATACGGAAAGCCTGACCGCGAACCATTGTAGCCAAACTGTGTGGAGAAACGCCACGCTCCATGCAGTATAAAGACCCCTTCTATATTTCTCTAAAGAGAGCAGACGCACTGGGTGTCGTATAGAAGGCTAAATTTCCTGCCCCTACCCATTTCTCCCCTTTTCCAGTGGCAATCAAAAGTCGTTGCCCCGGTTGTCCCTTCCACCTTTATTTCTTTCTTCTTTTACTTACAATTTGTTTTGAATTGATTAACTGGTTCTCGTCCTGATATAGCTGAAATATTGCTCATTGTACGTTAAACTCTAACTAATCAATCAATCAAACCGAACTGCGAATTGATTGATTGAATATTGTTTAACGTCTACTCAGCAATATTTCAGCTATATCAAGACGAGAACAAGTTTGTTGATAAATAATCACTTTGGGGTATATAAATGGCCATGGGACGGGAAATTCTGACTGCCACTGGAAAAGTAGGGTGAAATCGTCAAGGGCGGGGAATTTAGCCTTGTAGCCGATCACCTACGGACCACCCCCAAAAGACCTTGCTACAAGGGTTCTTTAACGTGCAGGAAGCGTGGCATTTCTTCCAACACGTGGACCTGAGTTTACATCCCATCCGAAAGATGGGTTGTGTATTTATTAATCCCGCACAACCACGGAATGGGTCCTATTTCTATATCCCGGGACCCTCGGGGTCAGCCTCCGTTTAGGAGGGGTCACACCCCGCAAGCCGGAGATACTGGGTCCTATTTCTATATCCCGGGGTTCCCTCGGGGTCCTCTGTTAGGATGGCTCATACTCCAAGCTCAGAGGATGCTGCGGGCCTATTCTTCAGCCGGGACCGCGCACGGCGGAACTGCCAATTAGTGTGTAGGGCTTCCCCTAAAAAAGATAATGGGGGAGAGGAGGACCATTAGGTGACATCACTAATGGTTTCTCTTTTCTATTTTCAAATGTCAGATGACGAAAGTAAAGACAGGAGGGACCGGCCCTGGAGGCCGAGTCGCCTTACCAGAGACGTAGAGGACAGTGGAAGCGAGAGTGAGGAGGAGGGGATCCGGCTATTCGACTTCACTCTACTTGAGCAGGCTGACGCTGGTCGCCAAGTCTCGCTAGAGGGGGGTGAATGGATCGTCGTAGAGGTTTATCGGGACCAGGAGGCAGAGCGGCAGTCAGAGGAGGAGCAGTTGGGGGACGGCCCTCCAGCCACACTAGAGGCCGGCCCTTCCGGAGCCGAGTCGGAGAGGAAAGAGATGGAGCCTCAGCCCGGGGACGCCAGGTGGGCCAGGGAACAGTGGGCACCACAGAACGGGGCCAACAAGTTTGTTGTGCCACCCAGTTGGGAGGGCCATGAGGAGGAGGTTTACNGCCCTTCCGGGGCCGAGTCCGAGAGGAAAGAGATGGAGCCCCAGCCCGGGGACGCCAGGTGGGCCAAGGAACAGTGGGCACCACAGAGCGGGGTCAACAAGTTTGTTGTGCCACCCCGCTGGGAGGGCCATGAGGAGGTCTACCGCGGGTTTCTGGAGCGGACGTGGGAGCAGACGAACAGGGACCGGAGGTGTCCCTTCCCGGGATGTCCAGTAGTCACGACGGCCCTTAGGGAACATGTGCTGGCAGAGCACTTGTCAGCCATGTTCCGGATCCAGTTTGGTGAGGAGTGGACCACGAACCCGGACTTTAACCTGTTCCGAGGGGAGATGGTGATGAGATTGGCCAGGTGGGTGATGGGA
>MJUU01073413.1:23498-33913 GCA_002080025.1 Modiolus philippinarum | reverse complement strand
TAAAGGAAATGAACATTTGATAATGCACATGCTCTAGACAGTACTTTTGAAGCCATTTATTTGCACATTTTTGGATTAATTCAAGAAAATAAGATGCAAACAATACATCACACATGTTATAAGGGAGACAACTTGCAATGCTTTACCAAATGATTTTATTGTACCATACATAATGACCATTTCCTTGAAAACTCGTGCAAAAACAATGAATAACAGAACGGATATGCATCCTACATACTGGTATACACCGAAATACATACGCAATGACATACATCATACATACATACATACATAGTTACGTACATACTGACATACATATCAACATGCATTGATACACACCAACATACATACATGCTGACATACATGTACATACCAACATACATACTGGCATACATGTACATACCAATAGACTGACATACATGTACAGGTACCAACATACATGCATGCTTATACTGACATACATATATACATGCATACTTAAACCGACATACATACATACAAACATGCATGCGTATACATACATGCATGTGCATACATACTGACATACATACTGACATGCATACTAGTACATACACATACCGACAATCATACATACAGGCATACTGACATACAAATATAAATAATAACAAGTATTTTTTGTTTTTATTATAAATCTGTTTTTGTTGCATGCAACTTTCGGTTTCCAAGGTCTTTTTTTCCAAAGGAAATGCTTGGTTACCATGCCTAAATTTGTGTTTTTTCCTTTCACCCATCATAGTTATAATATGTAGCTTTCCGATGAATGTGTTCAACATGAACTGATGACGTCATAATGCTATGACATCACAATTTATTTCACGTCATCAAATGCACTGTCAAAGAATTGACTGTGCTTTTCATACCAAAAGGGTTGGTTATACTGAAACAGCTGTAGAACAGTTAAAACTAGTTGGATTTTGACAAATGAGCCCATTTTAGAATTGGTATGCTCTATTCTACATTATCATAGCAATAAGAAATAATTTCACTCACAAGAAAAGAGCTTAAATTGTGAAAATGAAGCGGAATTTTGCAAAAATGAACTATAGATTTTGACAATTTTCATAGAAAACCATTTTTCATACAGATTTCTTGGAAAAAAAGAGATGAAAAAGGAAAGTTTATGGCTTTATTTAGGTTTATATTCATCTATGATTGAATCAAAAGGTTCAGAATAGTGTTCAGATAGGCATATTTAAGTTATTAAGAAATATGTAATTTTCATCATTTTATTGCGATATTTACTGCGGTATGTTTGATAATTAAAATAGCTGTATTTCCTTTATTTTTGTACAGATTTAGATAAAATTTGATAGAAATGCTCAGGAAGACCTACAGAATTGAATAATACTGGAAAAAGAGGAATATTCAAATTTCGGTCTTTCAATATGGACCCAGATCACTAATTGACCTTTTGAACTGATACACACAAAAAAGTGTTTAATTCGGTCAACCACTCCGCAGGCTTGGAAGGTGTACTATTTACTGGAAACTGAATGAATGGAAATAAAAATTGGTGTTTTGGAATAAGGACTTACTGCAATAAACTCATGTAGATTTCCAAGCTAATGGAATAAAGATTTGTATGAAAATTTTCAACTTTATTGGAAGATGCCCATTCAAGAATATTTTGGTATCGACGTGGGGATTATTTTTATATTTTTCGGGGTTTGATAAATCCCGGAAAATGCAGACTGACATGCCACCCCGAAAATTTAATGGAAGGTACCCCACACAATTCCGCTCGTTTTGAGGGGTAACACATGTACCAACGAAATATAGAAATGGGTGGAATAACTCAAAACGTTACTATTGGAGCCTATGGAAAATTAATTTGTGTTCTGTGCCCAATTACTGAACTTGAAAGAATGTTTGAAATTGCTAATGAAGAGCATGAATTACTTAAATTCACATTTGAACGTTCTTCTGAAAGTATAAACTTTCTAGATACTACATTATTTAAATGTTCACGATTCCACGCCCATAATGTCCTTGATATCAAATCATATATGAAAAAAAAAACGGAAACGTATCAATATCTTCAACAAGTACACACGCTGCTAGTGTGTTTAAAGGCTTGATAAAGGGCGAATCGTTAAGACATTTACTACTGAATAATGAAAGCCAAAACTTAAAAATGCTTTTAAACCATTTTCACCGTAAATTGTCTGAACGTGGCTACTCTGAAAAAGAAATTAAAAGGGCTATACAGATTGCGCTAAAAAATGATAGAAATGAAATACTAAAAAATATCAAAAGGCTCTGAAGCACAAATGCCATTAACAATGGTTACTAAATACCATCCAAACATTACAAACCTTTCGAAAGTATTAAGAAAATACTGGTCATGTATATCCAAAGATGCAACAGTGAGAAATCTGTTTTCAAGGCCACCTATCGGGCATTTAAAAGAGGCAGAAATATTTAAGATTTGATCAGTACAGTAGTTACGAATGAAATATAAATGCTGACAGATAATGATGATAGAAATCATCAGATATTCTAATCGTATATACTTGAGAAAATGATTTATCTTATCTTTTAAAGATAACAAAACTGTTACATATCGTCCTTGAACAAATACTTTATGTATTTATTGGTATGAACCAAATGACAGCCTTGTCGACTGATGAGAAAGGGGCAAAACTTTTGAAATATAGGTTGATTAAAAAATCAAATAGATTAAAAAGTTCCATGAACATGTAATACAAGAAGGAAAAATGATGATAAATATACTAAGAAGAATGACACATTTTCTTTCAAATCTATTAAAGTCCCATTTATAGGGTAACCATTAATGATATTAAAAGATCATACTTGTTTTCAAAGACGTAGAAAAACAGGTGACAATACAAATTTAACTCCAGAAATGTGGCGTCGGGCTCTGCTTTCAATAAACATCAATACATTTTTCTGCCTCTGAAGGGGTATGTGACCTATATTTTAAGTATACAAAAGAAACATTTACTGTTTTTAAAGCACAAAGTGCATTTTAAGTTTTGATTTAGCAAAATGAAAAAAATAACAATATATTAACCTTAATTGTCAAGGTACACCAGGATTTTGTAAGCATATCAGTAATGCATATCTATTTAATAAAAGGAAAAACTGAAAGTTTTGATAGCTTTCAATCTTTTATTTTCATTTTGTCCGTAATTAAAACAAATTGTATAATTTAGATATCAAACTTTTCGTAAAAATAAAAAAATATGTACATTGTATATACTAAGTGTATAGTTTAAGAATGTGTTGTGGAACTGTACATTAAATCTAATGTAGCAACAGTGTTGATTCCACAGGTTTTAAAATGGGTCCCCTTAGCATCCAATTTGGAAATTTGAATCCGATTTGGGAATTTTTTAATTGAGATTTGTCACATAAAGTTACTTTATTATATGTGCTGCTAGAGATAGTATTTGTGCCCCTCTTCGTGCCATTGAGCATGTTCAACTTGCATGTGATAAAGGTTCCCAGTTGCCTGCCCAAGGCCGGTTATCTTCTATGCTTATAATTAATTGAAATTGTCTGCTTTTACGAGACAGTAAGGCTAATACCCGCAAAACTGTTTATGACGTATTTAACTTTGTCTTACTTTATAATGTTGTCTTCATGATATTTACCCCATTTCGTTTCTTTTTCACATATCAGGTGTTGCACTCAATAGTATCAATTCGCACACATTATCTTATATTATTGAAGTTTCAGAATTTCTTTCGTCAAATGTATGGTTCAACACCCAATTTTCCACCGTGCGCGGTCCCGGCTGAAGAATAGGCCCGCAGCATCCTCTGAGCTTGGAGTATGAGTCTTCCTAACAGAGGCCCTGTTCGGTTCCCGGGTAGAATAGTTCCGAAGCGCACACCTACGAGCTTGAAGTTAAGAGTCTTCTATTGTAGGCGACACGTTTGCCGTGTGTTGACGACCCGTGTCGGTGGAGGACCGGATCCTGGTAGTTGAAACACACTACTTTGGCCCTTACTTCATCTAGACGGGCGATCGAATGGGCCCGATTCGATCAATCGGCTGGTCATGCCTAGCCCTTCGGATATCATTAGTCCAGCTTGAATGAGTAAAATGAGAATTTAGCTTGAAACTGAGAAACAAACAAAAGTATCTGAAGAAAGCGGTGGCTCAATCGTGTAGATGCTATTCCGAAGAGTTGTATCGCTGGGTAACCCCTAGCACGATGCTTGTCTTCGCACAGGAATTCTCTATGCGAGTATACTGTCCTGCATCCCTGATGTTTTCGGTTTGCGCTTTCTTGCTGGAAATTGATTTGGCCGATCAGGTATTTTATACCTTGGTGGACCTGGATTAGTTTCCAGTCTTTATGCGTTGGATATCCACCGTTTACAAGCATCGCCTTTGTTGGCACTCCGTGGCGGTGAGGGAGCAGGGCAGTGAACTTTCAGGTGACAATATGGATACACCAGCACACCATTGGGGAGTTGGGAACAAAAGAGACTAGGAATATTCAAATGATGGAAATGATAATAGACCATTCAAAATGAGAAATTCGGACTGGTACAGGTTTATTGTTTTAGAAAGTACGATAGAATCAAAACCTTTAAGCAAAGTTTCACCTTTCGTTTTGGACAAAACCATCAAAGGCTGCGCCGGCGATGTCAAAAATGTAACTAAATTGAGGAAGGCAATATTTTAATCGAAGTCGACAGACAACAACAATCCAAAAATCTTCTTAAATTATACAAAGTCGGAGACATTCCAGTTGCAGCATCTGCAAACTCAAAATTGAACTTTAGTCATGGCATTCTTCGCGACAGAGATGGTAACCTCTCAGACCTACCAGTCACTGAAATATGTGAGGAACTATCTCCACAAGGAGTTATTGATGTAAACGTTTCACTAAAAGACAACAACAAAGTCATCAATCTAAAAACTTATCTTTTAAAAATTTCAAAGCCGACTCCACCAAAATCAATACATGTTGGCCCTTTTCTTATTAAAGTAGATCATTTTATTCCATCGCCAGTGCGTTGTTTTAAGAGTCAAAATTTGGACATGCCAGTAACTCTTGTAGAGGAAAACAGCACTGTATTAAATGTGGACAGGAGGGACATGATGTTCAATCCTGCAAGAACACTGCTAAATGTTTTAATTGCAGTGCAGAACACATGGCTTCTTCAAAAGACTGTCCTGTTTATAAAGAACAAAAGGAAATTAAAAAAAATGAAAGCTGAGAAAAATTGTAGCTATCAAGAGGCAAGGAGAATTTTCTCTGTCTCGAACAAAGTCATGTCTAACCAGCCATTATAGTCTAATGTAGTAAAACAATTGTCGACCACTTCTACTCAAACAGAATATACATGGCCTTTATCTTCTGATAAGCCATTCCTTACTACAGATCATGGATCTGCTAACAAAAAAACTAGTTCATGTTCAGCAACATATCAAACAACATCGTCTATTTCGTCTCTGGTAGTAGCTGCCGATATCCATGCACCTTCTTCAAGTTTAGCAAATATATCATCTAGTCCTCAAATTGTTAAAGAGAAGCAAACTACGTCAGTAGAAAAACACAAAACTGTACAATCCTTTGATAATAAGAACTAGATGTTGTCGGAAACGACAGCTATCCCCGCACTCCCTGTTTGACACAGAAAACAGTTGTTATACACCCTTGACATATTTTTTTCATTATTTTTTAAATCTACCTATTGATCGTCATTATTGTTACTAAAATAATTCTAGGATATATGGTTGCTAAGTAGAATTCCAAAAATAAGTGGTCTTTGAGACTTTCAGGAAATTTACCAAGATTGGAATCAATATTTTTGAAATCCAGTTGATGAAAATGTTTTTCCTAAACTAAATAAACAATTTAAGTATGGTTGCTAGGTAGAATTCCCAAAAATAAGTGGTCTTTGAGACTTTCAGGAAATTTACCAAAATTGGAATCAAAATTTTTGAAATCCAATTATGAAAATGTTCGTCCTAAACTACAGAAACATTTAAAGTATGGTGGCTAGGTAGAATTCCCAAAAATAAGTGGTCTTTGAGACTTTCAGGAAATTAACCAAAATTTGAATCAAATATTTTTGAAATCCACTTTATAAAAATGTTCGTCCTAAGCTACACAAACATTTTAAGTATGGTTGCTAGGTAGAATTCCAAAAAATAAGTGGTCTTTGAGACTTTGAGGAAATTTACCAAAATTGGAATCAAATATTTTTGAAATCCAATTGATGAAAATGTTCACCCTAAACTACACAAACATTTTACATATGGTTGCTAGGTAGAATTCCAAAAAATAAGTGGTCTTTGAGACTTTCAGGAAATTTACCAAAATTGGAACCGCCTTTCAGAATCCTAAGTTATAAGAATTTTGTTTTTTACCAAACACTTGTCAGAATATAAGATAATATTCCAAAATAAAAAAAATAAGTGTCTTTGACATTTTCAGGAAATTTACCAAAGTTGGAACCGGAACCAAAATCCAAAAGCTTATTGCAAATCTATAGACTATATGCAATAATCTGCATAAAGATTTGATCCCTAAATCCAAAAATGTAGGAGGAGTTAGCGTCACATGCCACATGTGTCTAATCCACATCTTTGGGTCTTTGTTAAAAATGACATCATGGGGCCTCTTGTTCGCACAAAGACCAATATCAAAAATCCGAAAGCTTATTGCGCATCTACAGACTATATCCAACAATTCTATCACAAAATTAAATCCATAAATGTAGGAGTTTGTGTCACATGCCACATGTGTAAAAATTGACATCATGGGGCCTATTGTTTGCACCAAGACCAATATCGAAAATCTGAAAGCTTATTGCGCATCTGCAGACTATATGCAACAATTCTACAACAAAATTAAATCCCTAAATCCAAAAATGTAGGAGTTTGAGTCACAAGAAAAGTTTGACGGACGGACAGACGGAGGGTATAACATTATCCCAGAACCTTCTTCGAAAGTGCGGGGATAAAAACAAGTCTAGGAAGAAACCCGACCCAGTAATGAAATCAAATAGGGTTAAAAAAGCTGAGCGCGATATTGTGACAGTACATAATCGTTTCAGCAATTTGCCAACTGTTCCGGTTTCAGACGATGAGGAAGATATGGAAATGGAGGCTGCTCTGTCTAGAGCAGGCAACACTCCATCAGGAGGGCAGTCCCAGTCCAGATCCCCCTCAAAAGGTAGATCCAGTAGATCTCCTCATCGTTCTGAAAACGGTAAAGGGCACTCTAAAAGGGATGATATATCCCCCATCAGACCACCAAAATGAATAACATAATTCAATGGAATTGCAGAGGTCTTAGGTAAACTTTATTGAAATAACTCTCTTGGTTCAATTATTTAATCCTGTGGCATTTTGTCTTCAAGAAACACATTTAAAGAAAAGTGATAATATTAACTTAAAAGACTTTTCACAGCACATATGAGGATGAAGATGAGCGAGCTGCCGGTGGCCTTACCATTTTTATTCGCAATAAAGTGCGGAAAATTAATATGGCGATTAGCTATTAGATATTGGTAACTTGTTTCCTTTCCCAGCCATGAGGGGCCGAATGGGGCCAAAATTGCGAATTTGCAGGCTATTTAATTTTTTTTTCATCGGATTTCAATGGGGTTTTTTCTTTGAATTCCTCTTTATCTAAGCTTTCAGGAGTATGCCAACGGATTTGGCGTAGCTCTTCCCGTTTCCGAGTTACAAGGGGTCAAGGGGCCAAAATTGCAATCTTTATTTTTCATGGGATTTTTTTCTTTGGATTTCTCTGGATGTAAGCTTTTAGTTGATACTATCATATTTTGCATAGCTATTACAGTTTTTTTTTATCAATAAGTGATCAACATGATCAAAAGGGTTGATTTTTTTCCCTAGTTTGTGTCCAGCTAATAACTATGTCAAGCTTCTTTTTCTGTCAAACTTATTGTGTCAAGCTCTTTACTGTGTCCATATTCACTTTAAACTACTTTTGTTGAAATTTCAGTGGTCGACATGTTGCGGTCGTATCATGCTGCGCTCGGCGTAGCCCTTTATTATATAAAAATTATTAAATTGATATTTCAAAAATGGTTATGTCTTGTTATGCCTTAAGATTGGTTTCTAAACAAATGCAAAAAAATTTGAGGTCACATAAAGGTATGTCGCTGTCATTGCATGTCGTCTGTAGACACTTCTGCTTTTGGTCAATAACTTTAATTGCAGGTGAGTGTGCCAAGAAACATTTTACTAAAATTTGAAAATGATCCGCCCACTAGAACTAAAGTTATGCAGGCGACAGACGCCGCCGCCCATAACTGCGTCAGATCATAATACGACCGCAAAATATTTGCGGTCATATAAAAAGTATATCATGTATGCTGTACAATGCATAAATGTACCTGTGTTACTGTCATAGTTCCATCCAGTGCCCCGTTTTTGCCATCCAGCGTCAAAACTAGCTTCTACCTATTTAATATACAAAAAATATAATCAGTTACAATATTTAATTCTTACATTGTATATTTTTTTTGGTTTCATTCTGTAAAAGATATGTTTTTGTCCAAGACTCAACTTTAAGATTAAGCCTGCCATGAACTAATATATCATTAAGAATACCAATACACCCCATGCTATTACCCTGTAAATGATTTTTTCTTAATTCTTGTGCAGCATCTGTGATAAAGTAATAAAAACAACTTCAAATTTGAAGTTGTCATGCTATGATGGGACCAACTGATTTTTTTGTTAAAAATCTATTTTTTTTATACAACAGTTACAGCAAGTACAATGTTTGTATCTTTAGTGAATGTGCAAATAATTCAAGATGGCCCAAGCAACGTTTTAAGCAGAGTTCATTGCTACATGTCGATCAACACTAAATACATCCTTTTCTTTATATATTTGGTTTATCTTTATTTTAAGAAAAATGGGATTTTATTTGAAAAACAACATTTACAATATTCAATAAATTTTTGTATGAAAAATATGTCTTGACCTTTGACCTTGATTTTTGAAAAAAGCTTAATACTCCGGGAAAATGGTAGGGCTTGCAGACAATCTGACTCATAAATAACTGAGGTTGTTACAATGCACCTTTTCATTGCTTAATGCAATTTCCTGCTCCTATGCATCCTTGCAAGACTTTACTGCTACTTCATGAATTTTTCGTCCTATTTCTGTTTCCCTTTTCTTTATATTCTTTGCATGAATGGGTGGAATATTCAAAGCAGCAAGAAAATTGTTCACGTGGGTAGGCCCAATGCCTGCATGATTCATTCCTGAAAAAAAAACAAATCCTGATAATAATGCTTGTATTTGAAGGTAAATTTGCAAATATTCAATTACTAAATAAAGTTTTGAATTCTGTTTATGAGAATTTATAGCCATTGTAGGATGTGAACATTACAAAGTATGTATAGTGGCCTCATATGGAGCATGTTTAAACATTTGTACCGAGCTAATATTCACTTGCAAAAGTATTTCCGTGGCGTTGATAACATATACTGCAGTCAGTTGGAATTTCTATTACTACATTTGTATATATACCAAACTCTTGGGGCATGCTTCACTCAACTTTGGGACAACTGATATAGACATGATTGATGACTATGTATTCTCGGCTCTTACTTATTCAACTAATACAGACATGATTATATGTCTTTGTGACTTCTCACCTTTTATTTATTTCATTTCATTTGAGTAAAGTTAAGTAATTTAATATGGAACTTTAGATTTTTTTCCCTACCTGCCTACAGCAAGGTTCATTCAATCAACCGCTGAGCAACGTATTTTCTTGCATGTGGCATTTATACCTGAAATTTATACTTTTTCATCAACTTATTTTGTTTTTGAACCGTTCATCCGTCAGTCAGTCTGTCAGTCCTGTTCTTGTTTGTGCAACCGCTTGACGGATTGCTTTGATATTTGGTAGGATTGTTGGTCATGAAGTGCAAATGTGCATACTCCATCGCCATGTTGATCGAACAATTTTTGTAAATTATTCCACCAAATTACAATAAAGGGCTAAAAATTAGCCCTTATGACTCCTTATGATTCCTCTTTGATCCTCTATAGCTCAGAAACAGTAAGAGCTACGCCCAATCCATTGACATGATGCTGAAAGCTTATATCAAGAGAAATCAAAAGAAAAAAATCCCATCGAAATGCGATGAAAAATAAAAATTTAAGGTAAACTGTAAATTTACGATTTTGGCCCCCTTCGGCCCCTCATAGCTCGGAAACGGCAAGAGCTACGACAAATCCGTTAAATACTACTGAAAGCTTACATCAAGTAGAATCCAAAGAAAAAAATCCCATCGAAATCCGACGAAAAATAAATTTTTTAGGTTATCTGTAAATTTACGATTTTGGCCCCCTTCGGGCAATCATAGCTCGGAAACGGTAAGAGCTACGCCAAATCCGCTGACATATAACTGAAAGCT
>MJUU01073413.1:4013-23110 GCA_002080025.1 Modiolus philippinarum | reverse complement strand
TTTGGCCCCCTTCGGCCCCTCATAGCTGGGTAAGGAAACAAGTTACCAAAATTCTAATAGAAGAGCGCTACGATAATTTTTCATTAGGAATCCTTTGGAAAAAATTGCATCAAAATCAGACTAAAAATAAAAAAAAAATGAAATTTTTGAAATTCGCCCCTTTGGGGCCCCATTTATCTCGTGAACGGTACATGCCACGTGAAATCCGTTGGCATACACCAGATATGAAATTTTCTAAGGAGTTTACTGAAAGAAACCCCATCAAAATCCGATAATAAAGATTCTACAGTCAAATATGTGAAAACAACTAATTTAACCCCTTTTGGCCCCTTTTTCTAAAATGGGCGGGGCAAGGAACATAAAATTATAGCCCGGGCGAAAGCATGTGCCAAGAAACATCATACTTAAATCTGAAAATGATCTGTTCACTGGAACCAAAGTTATCCACAGACACAAAAATACCCAATTTTACCCCTTTTTGGCCCCTTTTTCTGAAACGGGTGGGGCCATAAACCCGATATTAAAACCCGGGATAGCCATTATGCCAAGAAACCACATACTGAAATTTGAAGATGATCCGTCCACTAGAAACAAAGTTATGCTGGCCACACACGCCGACGCCGACGACTGCGCCATAACATAATACGACCGCAAAATTTTTGCGGTCGTATAAAAATACATCTCGTTAGCGCAACTCCTCTGAAACCACTTGATGGATTGCTTTCATATTTTGTAGGAATGTTGTTCATGATGTATAGATGTGCATACTTTATCCCCATGTTGATTGAACAATTTTTGTAAGAGTTATGGGGACTTTGACCCTTTTTCCACTAAATTACAAAAATGCATCTCGTTAGCACAACTCCTCTGAAACCACTTGAAGGACTTCTTTCATATTTGGTAGGAATGTTGTTCATGATGTGTACATGTGCATACTCTACCACCATTTTCATCAAACAATTTTTGTTACAATTATGGGAATTTGACCCTTTTTCCGCTTAACTGCAAAAATATATCTCGTTTGCGCAACTCCTATAAAACCACTTGACCGTTTGCTTTTATATTTGGTATATGGGATTTTAACTATTTTTCCGCTAAACTACAAAAAATATCATCTTGTTATTGCAACTGCACTTTAACTACTTAATGGGTTGCTTTCATATGTGATAGGATAGTTGGGCATAATTTTAAAATATACATACTATCCCCATCCAGGAGTTTCTGAAATGCTTCTATCAATTTGAGGGTGTTGATATCTGATTCAAATATACAGGATTATCGAATATGTGGGGGCGTGGGGTACGTGACTGTGCTCACTAAGGTTATTTAATTTACAATGCAATGACCACGTTGTGGCGATGTAATCTTGTAAATGCATATTTTAAAGGGACCTCCCAAGCACTAATGTGAGCAAGATTATTTCCAATTAGCCAATTCACGTATTTTTCAGAATAAAGAGTTTTGAATATTTTCCTATAGGATCCAAAGTTAAAATATGGCTGCCACTGGCACTCGTGGCCATCTTGAATGGGGAAGACCTAAGAGACACAATTTGTAAAGCGGTGGTGTCCAAGTTTGGTTCCAGTTGCCGAAGTTATTTCAGAGTAGAAGATATTTGAATGTTTTTGCCATAGGATCCGATATTAAACTATGGTACCCACTGGTGCCCATTTTGGATGAGGTGTTGACCTGGGCTACAAAATTTTACCAATATTCAAAGACAAGATATGGATTAAATGGACACAACACTATATAATGGTGAATAAAAAGATATGGAGTAAATCCACATGAGACAAAGTCTCTACAAATACATGGTAAAAAACAAGCAAAGAAACAACGCTTTTATTGTTGTTCTTTATCTTGAAGTCACCATGAGGCCTTCAACAATGAGCTTTGCTCATACCTCATAGTAAGTTCAAGACGGCCCCTATAAATCATATAATATGTTAACTCCAACTGAAATAAATTTAGTATGATTCAAATTGGCTGAGTGGTTTCAGAGAAGATCTTTGACATGTTGAACGAATAGTTTACAATGCTAAAACTGGGAAATTTCATGAAAAAAAGGTCAATAGCTCCCTAATGGATTTTTAGCTTTGGCTGTTTGCCGATACTTTGAATCTTTTAACTGAATAATGTATTGATTGATGAATTGACAACAAACACTTGATAAAACAGTCATGACAGTATATATTTCTGAATGTTGGTGGGAAACACATAGTTTGGGTAAACATACAACAAGAAGGAACACACTTCTGATGAACATTATGAGGGTAATTTAATATAATTCAAGGTTCAATATAAAAATTAAACATACATACATGAAATGTGAATGTTGATGTAAAAAGCTTAGCATTATATAGACAAAGCTGCCTATGTGCGTATCTAGCGGTTTTAGCACAGCCAATAAGTAGCCAAAAACTTTTACCCGTATGTTCTATTTTTTTAATTGGCAACCACCTTATTAGGTCCCAGGACTAATTGAACAAAGTTTTTAAAGGCCATATTCTGGTACTGTAATGATTCAGGTCAAGTTTGGTAAATTTTGGCCTAGTGGTTTCAGGAGAAGATTTTTGGAATTGTTGATGGATGACCACAAATCATATTTGGTGTAGCTCTTGCAGTTTCTGAGATATAAGGGGTTGAAAGTGCATTTTTCCGAAGATAAAATGTATGTTTTATTCCAATTTTTCATCTGATTTTTAAGGGTTTTCTGAAAGCACAAGCTTTAAGATATATCATGGTCTTTTGTAATTATCTTTTATGTTCAGCAACTTACCAAGTCACACTCTCTTGCTCAATAGTATCCATAAATGCAGTCATATCAAGCTGTGATTTGTGGTCTATTTCTAGAACCTTTTTTTAACAGACATGAAAAATTTTCCAGACATGTTTTAAGTCCGACTTTTGCCCAATAATATATTGTCAGACTAAAATAAGTAGAACTATCCATTTATGTCTGCTAGGTCTGATTTATTTCAACATTACCTATTATGAACATATTGCAACTATGTTAGCAGGTTGTTCAATCTGAGAACTAATGATTATGTAATGACATGCTTTTTTGTTAAAAAAGCATGATGTGTAAAGACATGTGACACTATGTACATGTCGTAAAAAATCTATTATTAAGGGGTAGGTACAATAACTATTATTCAAAACTTTTAATAAATTTCATGGTTGCCTGTTTTGCTGTTTTAATTATATGTTTTTGCAGTTCATATTCAAAACAAACATCACTTTGGTTGAATTTGAAACTGACAATAACTGAGCAGTGCAAACAAATTGTCATTCTAATGCAATCGTATCTATAACACTAATTTTGATATAACCTCCAAATTTTCATGCAGTAAAATCACGGTTTACCATTGGAACATTACGGTGCAGATGCATAACAGACATCCCGTATTATGATTATTGATGTTAAATTTTATTTGTAGGGTTTGCATATGAATAGGAAGAGCAAAACAGTATACATTTTTTTTTGTATTAGGATTTTTTGGGGGTAAATCAAGGATTTTACTGTCGCAATTTGAAAATCCATGATTCACCGCCCCACCCCCACCCCTAAAGTACAGTATGGTTATTCCTTAATTTCCAAGTTCCTCTTTCAGAACTGACAAAAAAAAATGGCATAACTGATTGTATATTATTTAGACCAGGACATTACAGTTTGAACTTGTAAGGAAGAAAGGCACAAGGAAGATGGGCAGCTCTCCTTTGTGTAAAAGATTTTTATTAAACCATACAACCACCTGCACTGTTGTCGATAATATTTCTGTTTGGTTTCTGTAATATCCGCATTTATAGACATAATGCATTGTACAGGTATTAGGAAACAAATATAACATTTGAAAGCCAGACAAAAATTTAAGGTAAAAAATACAAATGTACAATAGTTGTACTGCAGTATTATTTGTAAACCAATTTTTTTTTACCATTGGGCTTTTGGGGAGGTAGGGGCATGCCAGTTTTTTGTACAAGTATTCATTGTTTATTACCTAAAGCAGCCTTTGAATTGGCAATAAATGCACTGTTTTTATTTCTTTTTCCTGTTTCCACACTATTATGCACATTACAGCTACTGCATGGGATGACAAAGATGCTTCCAAGCCCGTATTTCCTTTCCCCTAAAGTGTCAGCAAACTGGAGGGGATAATTACCCAATTTACAATATAATTGCTTTGATAAGTGTAAAAGTTCCACCACTCTTCTTCCCTCTTTCCAATCCTCATTATGAGAGGGGTCACTAGACACTTCAACCGATGCACCAATATGTTTTATATCTCAATATATTCCATATGCCAGTATGCTGATTTACAAGGGTTTTATGGGTAAATAAGACATCTTGTCAAGTTAAAAGAATAGTAACAAAGTCGGTAATTTGCAAATCATCTATTCCTTCAAGATAAAGTACCTAATCCAATATGGCCGCCAGGGGGGAATATAGTTTAACTTTTGACCATATGAAAACATATTTAAAGGTTTTTTTTTTATCGGGAACATCTTGTCAAAGTAGAAACAAACTTAGCGAAAGTGGTCATTAGATGATCCCTTGCAATTAATGTTTCCGGTAGGTCCGTACCTCATTCAAGATGGCTGTAAGTGGTGAACATAGTTTAACATTGGACATATAGAGACTTATTCTCAGAAACTACTTGTCAAATAAGAATTAACCCTTGTCATATTGGTCCTTAGATTGTCCCTAGCACTATAGAAAATACAGTCAAAGGTTTTCTCAAAAACTGCTGGTACAATTAAAACCAAACTTAGTCACATTGGTCCTTAGAGAATCTTTTCCAAAAAGGTATCCAGCAGATCTGTATTTTATAAAAATTGGTTCCAGCATCGAACATAGTTAAATATTTGACCCTAAGAAAACACATTCAAAAATATATTCTTCTCAGGAACTTTTTGCCCTATAAGAACAAAACTTAGTCACAATAGTCCTTAGATGGTCCCTTCTGAAGAAGGTATCTAGCAGGTCCATACCTCATCCAAGATGGCCACTTGAGGGGAACATGGTCTAACATTTGACCCAAATAATAGAATTAAGGCTCTTAAATCACTAGTCATATTTGAACCAATCACAGCAGTTCTTGAGTGGTCCTTGTCAACATTTATATCTGGCAGGTCTTCATCCAGTTCAAGGTGGGCACCAGCTAGGAACATATTTCAAAATTGTACCCTATTGGAAATGCCATTCATATCTTAATGTCGGTTATGGGCAAGGTGAGCGGTATAGGATCTTAAGAGAATCTTTGAAGTGTTAATTTCACCTGTCCTGAATGCATTGAATATGATTTATAACTTAAATGCTAAAGGATATGAATCTTTACCTATTAATTCATCATAAGGGGAAAGGCTCTCTATATCATGTATATTTGTGCCTGCATCCAAGTACAGTCTGAATCAATCTGGTTTAGAAAGGTTAACAAAGTCGATTGCAATGTTTACCTCGGTTTTCAAGTCTTTCAAAAGCTACTTACGATTTGATATATTTTAAAGTTCACGAGACAAATTTCAATATACATAGAAAAAAGTTAAAAGATTTTAATAAACCATACTTTTCATATTTTGGAAGAAATGTTACGCGCAACCCTACACTTCCTGCAACGGCTATATGTGCCGATCTCCTTTCCGTCACTTGACAGATGCCCTTAACGTATGGGTCTATGACACGGTGTCTGGTTCCAATAGCATCACAGCACATCGGAACCATCTCTTATCATAAGGGACCTGTCTTCTTTCGCAAATTGGTTTCGTTCACCGAATACTTTCCAGTAATAAAGAGGAGATAACAGAAACACTTACAATGGCCGAGAATTACAGTCACATGCCAAAATCTACCTGGCAACTGCACAAGAAAAAACAAAAAGACAAAAGACAATAGGGAACTCGGGATAGCCGGACTTGGTACCGGTGTTATATTGTCATTTTTCAACCTTGCTAGTTTATATTGTCATTTTTCAACCTTGCTAGTTTTACACGGGGGAAGTGAGATCATCCTCGTTTTCCCCCAGGGAAAATTGAAATAATTGTAAATTTGTTATATTGTAATTTTTCAACCATGCTAGATATTCCCGGGGGAAGCGAGATCATTCTCATTTTCCCCCAGGGAAAATTGAGATAATTGTCAATTTGTTTCCATGGAAAACTTACAATACGTATACGTATTTCCATTTTCCCCCACGCTGATTTTCCCCTATACAAATTTGTTCTATGACACATATAAGTAATGAAGGGATATAGAGTATAATACATGTGAGACAGGGTCTCTACAAATACATGGCAAACACATGCAATGGCACAACGCTTTTATTGTTGTTCTTCATCTTGAAGAACATACACGTATGTTTTGTCTATCTCAACTTGTCTGGCATGTCGTCTGAGCTTTGATAAACAACTGATCATAGACAAATATCTTTATTATACTTTTGAAGATTTTTCCCTAACAAAAATTAATTTGACAATTCAATCTATCATATGTAAGATTTTAAAGCTGCGAGGGTAACATTCACTAAAATTGTCATACTGGCTGAGAGGGTAACAATTTTTGCACTGTTACCTTCTGTTTATGGTCCAGTGATTGTCACTAAATGATTGAATTCAAGGTAACATTCATTGTAATAAAATAAATAACATATAGCTAGGAGAGTGACAGAGAATATTGTTACCCCTCGAAAACCATTGTCAACCTCTGCTTCGCACCGGTTGACAATGTTTTCTCGGGGTAACAATCTGCTCTGTCACCCTCTCAGCTATATGTTATTTATATAATGTCTCTGAACTGACAGACTTTTTCCGTATGTCAATAATTCACATATAAATCTCATTACCGCTCTTCAATTTTGACATATCTTAATTAAATATCTGAGAAAGTAATTTCCATGCTACCAATAATGACGCTGAGGCTAGAATATTAGGAGGAAAATGAGCATATGTACGCTTGAAAATGGCAGTGATATCAAACATGCCCAATTTTCCACGGAGGATCGGCATTTGCTAATTTTCCCCAGGAAAAACTGGCATAGGGAAAATGGCTATAGATCATTGGCACAAGAAAGAGCTAGAGATAGGGTTAGACAGGTTTATGGGTATCCAAACCCCCTTTCTCTATTCTGTTTCCCTATAGTATTTTAAACATGCAAATAAAACCCAATACAGGTAGACTATTAACTCCAAGACCACTGACAATCTTAAGAAGGAAAGAATAAGACAAGAACGTAATTTAGAGAGATGGGTCAAGGAGTGTTTGTCGCTGAACTCCAGGATAGCTCAAAGAGCCAAGTCTGCTGGTAAAACACTGTCGCAATACGGAAGAAAATTCAGATTCAAAACCTGAAGAGTTTGGTAAAGAATCATCATGGATTTCAGTAGACATTGGCGGTATCAGTGAGAGGCAGTATACCTGTAAAATCTTCAGGTGATTGGATTCCATTATCAGTGATAATGAACATTTTGACTATAATGTGTACTATTTACAATCTATATGGTCTAAGGTATGAGAAGTACTGATAGATATATAACTCAAATTGGAATTTCAGGGCCACTTTGGGAACTTAGCGAACCAACTCCCACTGATAGTCCTGATAAACCTCCTGCGTTCGTTTGAGTCTTTGAATACTCAAAATGGTTTGATATAAAAATGATTCTCGCTCGACCGCTGTCTTGATTTAAACTTTCATATTTAACAGCTAGTTTAGCCACAAGACATAAATGAAGATTCTTTCGAATTCCATACAAATCTTTAAGAATGAAGTTAAGTTTTTAAAAAATCGAAAAAGTCTACCGAAAATTGGTTGCCACTGTGCGGTTTCTGCTCAAATTATGTCATAAATCATATTTCCTGAAGTACAGATCTCGCCATGCAGATCTGTGTTGAGTAATAATATAGAGGTATTACAAAACCTCTAATAATTTTTGCCGAAATTTGATAGCACGATTTTAAAACAACGGTAGTTCACATTAAATATGACCCTTAAAACGTGTTCAGCAGAAGTCCTGACCTATATATTTTGCAAAAATTACCCTTCTGATGTTCAAATTGATTATTTATAACCATTTGTATAATTTTTAAACATGAACTTTTATAAATAAACCACTTTTTATGGTTTTTTGTACTGCATAAGCATCCTAAAAAATCCGGTGCCACGATCATTTAGTGTCCGTTTCCAGAATATGTTTACATTTTGTCTCGTCGGTGTTATATTCGTACAAAATAGTTTGCCAAAGTAAGTTCTGAGTCTTCTGTTGTTCAAAAATATACTTATTCGTGTATAACATCCTATAGGTCTTCGTTGTGAAACAGATAAATGCCAATAGTGTTTTCGTTTAAAAGAATCCATTCTCTGTCAAAAGTTAGAATTAACCAACAAAACCAGCAATGTTTACATAACGAAACGGTTAGTTTGAATGAAGGGATGATCCAAAAGTTCTGTGATATTATCACTTACCCGATCAAGACAATAAACAATTATAAAAAGTCCAATTATTGCACACTCGTAAACGAATTTTCCAAAAACATCCGAAATGATCATTTACGTGATTCTAAAAGAATCCTGTCCATCCGAAAGAATCCGTTATGGCTATGCACCGTGAGCATAGCACTGTTTTCCTTACATTCTGAGCAGTCAGCAAACTGTTTTGGCACCCTAGAATACATGGAATATATGACAGATTTTTAATACTTTCATTTCAGATCCAGAATTCATAAATATATACAGATATACAGAACATATTGTTATTTCTGACATGTCAGGGCTTTTTCTACCTTTTTTAAAACAAGACCCTAACCCTTTCGATTGGGAAAATTGCATCGGGGAAATCTGATTTGGGAATTTGTGCGTTGACTTCTCTTGTATACATGTACCCCAAATCGTTTATGTTTTCATTCAAAATAATATCGGAGAAGAATTTTTTATTGATTTAAAGAATCATTTTTCTGTTTTTTCTTTCTTTTAAAGTCCTGAACCATCTTTTCCAGTTGGTTTTGTGTGAGTGTTTTGCCTCCTTCCTTGCAAATGCGCATTATTGCATCGAGTGATTTTTGGGTAAATGAACTTAAGGAACCCGACAAGAGAAATCACTTTATTTTTTAGATGTGGATACAAGAGTGAAAAATTATTAAGAACACTCAACAACAAATTTAGACGAGAAAGCTAATTCAGTATAACTCATCTTAAAATAAACCGAAAGTTTATTATACTTTGAAATATTTTCGAAGCAAATCCTCAACTTTAATTATATAATTAATGTCCATAAATACAATTTGATCTAACCACGTGCATCTAGACAACACCCACTGCTATGTGACTTTTCGTACAGGCATGTAGAATTGTTCTGTATTAGTCTAACATTTAACAGAAAGGCAAGACGTTTCATTCGAAGATAAAATTCTACGTTTCAAATAAAATCTGCACGGCTTCCGTAAATATTAAGAGCCAAGCAGTGCGTTTTACTAGCGAAAGAGATGAAATCTATACCGAATGCCGATTGTAATCAACGTCTAAGAAACGGTATATAAATTACGTACCCTATCAATTTAAATAGATTTGTCTCTCTACAGACCGAATTTTCAACACCAATAAAGAGACGATGCTCTAGGAAAAATTAGAACAATTTTTCCAAATTGCGCACAATTTGAATATCCCGGAATCGAATTATTCTGAAATCGAAATAGTTGTTAACGCAACTACGTTTTTGCAGGTTTCATTAAAGGAAAAACAGTACAATGTATTAGAAACACTAATAATATAATACATTAACGAAATATGTGAGTGTAACCCCCCTCTTTGTACGCCGGATTCCGGGTATATTTAGAGAGTATTCCGTACGCCGAAGTATGGTACGCTGGATTCCAAAAATTAGTATTTCGTACGCGTACGCCGGAAATTTGGTTGCCGATTTTTTTGGCATCGTGATTTTGTATGACTGCGATAAACGTACGATGTAGCAGTGCTCCACTTTGATGGAGGAAATAAAAGAGAACAAACTGAGCTTCGCAACAACTTCGTTTCATTCCCCATCCTCACAGTCATATATGTATGTTTTGCTTCGTGTTTAATGCGACTTTGTTTCACGATACCATAATGTTTATAGAAGCATCATGCAGACTTACTTTTAAAGATGAGAAAAAGAGGCCAGAAATGCGAAGTTTTGGCATGGAAATAATGGACGAACATATTAAGGACATAGTTGTTTTCAAGAAGTTGTTGGTTACCGACTATGGGATTCCTGGCTGGGTGCTGAGCCAAACTACAGTCTTCATATTGCACTCAAAAGGCTAGACCGCCGTGCGCGGTCCCGGCTGAAGAATAGGCCCGCAGCATCCTCTGAGCTTGGAGTATGAGCCATCCTAACAGAGGACCCCGAGGGAACCCCGGGATATAGAAATAGGACCCAGTATCTCCGGCTTGCGGGGTGTGACCCCTCCTAAACGGAGGCTGACCCCGAGGGTCTCGGGATATAGAAATAGGACCCATTCCGTGGTTGTGCGGGATTAATAAATACACAACCCATCTTTCGGATGGGATGTAAACTCAGGTCCACGTGTTGGAAGAAATGCCACGCTTCCTGCACGTTAAAGAACCCTTGTAGCAAGCTCTTTTTGGGGTGGTCCGTAGGTGATCGGCTACAAGGCTAATTTCCCCGCCCTTGACGATTTCACCCTACTTTTCCAGTGGCAGTCAGAATTTCCCGTCCCATGGCCATTTCCATACCCCAAAGTGATTATTAATCAACAAACTTGTTCTCGTCTTGATATAGCTGAAATATTGCTGAGTAGACGTTAAACAATATTCAATCAATCAATCAATCAAAAGGCTAGAGAAGGACGCTGATTATCCAAATGGCCGCTTCTTAATGGCTGACACTCAGACAGAATGGGATAATATGAAACGTTTGTTATTTAATGTACCCAAAACACATAGTTTTGTTGGTAAGTCATCAGCACCCCAGGCCCGTTATTCATATAAACAAACACATTTATGTACTGCTCTTCTGCTAGATTTTACTTTGGATTTCATGACATGCATGGTCAAGAATTGCATGGTCCTATATGATTTTGTCAAGCCTCAATTTGCACTTGATTAACATTGCACCTACTACTGCACAAGTACTACCAAAACAAGGCATACACCTAACCTCAAATCTACACGAGCCCCCCCCCATCCCACACACACCCACACATAAACAGAGAGAGAGAGAGACATATACACACACTCTCCCTCTCTCTACCCATGATAAAAACAGTTGTAAAATATTTAGTAAGTTTGATGATGTACCCATGCCACGAGTCTTTTGCAGCTTTTTTCTGTACAAAGGTGTATTAGGCCAAGGACAGTGTGGCGTTTCAGATGTTCTGGATGGAAATAATTCCTAGGATATGTACAGGATATTGATTCGAAGCAGATCGTTGAGGTCTGTTGAGGGCTATGGATGGCTATGCTATCTGTTTAGACAGTATGCAGTATTGCCCAACCTTCCTATTAGCGTAAAATACACTCTGTGTTTATTAAACCAGATAAAACCACATTCTAGGTAATTATAAAGAAAATAAATTAATATGTATGTATAACAAAGTATGTCTTAATGCATGCATGGATAATTGTTCATTGCCGGGGTTTACTCACTCACTCTCGTTCTTGGGCATAATTTGTATTTTGGTGATACATGGACATACATATATGTTGTCGTTGTGGAGATCGGTCACCCTGCGTACGATGTGAAATGTACATTATATACAGGGTTACTTGATGAATGCATTTTAGAATACTGGACCAGCTATAGCTCTTTCGAATTGTACATAAATTTCTCCAAAACAGTGTATAAGAATACAGGTTCTTGTATTCTCATCTGACTGTGAGGAAAAGAACAAAAGGGCAATGGAAATAATCTTAGAGTAGAAAAAAATGTATTGGCTGTACCAGAAGCTATTCACACCACTAAACGCCTAAAAGGGTCCTTTGGAAATTGGTGGCTTGTTTGCCGTGACTCAAGAATAAACATGTCAATGCTTCGCACAGTAAGAATGTAGAACGAGTCGCTGAAACGCTTAATTCCACTAGATGCTGTCCGCCAAAAAGATCGCATGGATGTTGCTTCATGTTTGGAAATAAGTCAACCAGCTGTTAGAAGAATACTACAGGAGTATGATATTGTGAGTCAAGTTATTGTTTCTGAAAAATATCGGTTGTGGGATAGTAATAGACCAGGTGTAATAAGCAGTCCAATAGCTCTATCAGAAATGAATGTAAGTCGGTACTTCGTTCTTGATGCCGTTGGAAAGCTTTTTATGCTTAAACTACATTACCCGGCAGAGATGACTTTAGTTGACGATACACTTCATTCTCCTGTAGGAATTGCATACTTGCCCAATGGTTTGGTTGTTATCAGTGAACCACAAGAAAAGGCATTGTAAGTTATTGATATAACTGGCAGTAATTTACACCACTTTGCTTCAATGATTGTTTCCAAATTGAAGTTAGAACTCCAGAAACAGGGAAAGCTGACAACTAAATTGAAATCAGGTAGAAAACAAGAATTAACGCAAGCTTTAAAGGAAGCTTTCAGCGAAGCAAATCTGACACCCACAGAACCAAAGTTTGTTGGAAAGCAACAGAATCGAAAATATTCTGTCATTGTACCAAGTGATATTGTTCCTGGGATTATGTGTTCTGACACAATTTCAAATGACAGAGTAATTGTTTCTGATGTAGCTACACAGGACATCGTACTGTTGCAAGTAGCATGTAATGGGTTTGAAGTTAACACAACCATATTGGTAAGGTATAAATGTAATGCACTTTACATTACTTCTCTGTGCTGTGACTGTACGCAAATATTTGCTGTTTTAGCAGGACGAAAAGGAGGATTATTAAGTGTAAACAGAGATTGATTGATTGATGTTTTACGCCAACTTCAGCAATATTTCAGCTATATTGTGGCGAGAATTGTTGAGTATATTGAACAATTCAATAAATAACTAAAATATCAATATAAAACCATATAGCTTTACACAAGTGAAAACAAATGTGTAAAATATTAAAAACATAATAGAAGAAATTATGGTTGAACAGTAACAATATTAGAAATTAGAAACTTCATGAACTTGTTTAAAATTGATCCATTTTAATCTTACTATATAAATTGATTGCTTTAAAAATTGAACGATTTTTATCGCCAGCGACATTTGTAAATAGGTCTTTAAGGCAATCAGCAGAATAAAAATCACGCCTGATATCGGCAACATCTATACATTCAATTAAAACATGTTGAATTATATAAGGACAATTGCATGGAATACATTCAGGTCGATCATCACTGTCTAGAATAAAACCATGTGTTGTTCTAGTGTGTTCAATTCGACATCGGGTCCACACTACCTGTTCCCTACGGTTTCTACCACAGGAACCGACCTGTTTACCGATGTCTGACTGTATTCCATGAAGTTTATTATTTATTTGCAGATCCCATTTGGCCTGCCACAACTTTAAAATGTATTTTACGATCAAAAGCTTCATGTAAGTGTAGGGTACTGGACAATCCGCCATCTCGTCATCTAGTGCATCCTTGGCTTCCTGATCAGCAACTGTGATATAGATCCCCACATGACTAGGGATCCAAACATAAATGACTTCTTTACCTAATGCTACAAGTGATTTGTAGAATTCGGCTATTTTCAAAATAATTGGGTGTTTTGTTTTTCGACTTTCAATTGCCAATAGGCAAGAAAGTGAATCGGAACAAATCATGAATTTATTTGATTGCGATAAAGCTACAAATTTAAGTGCTGAGTAAAAAGCGTTAGCTTCAGCAGTAAACATGGAATTAGAGGATGGTAATCGGAGAGTTGCTGCACGATCTCCAAAAACGGCTGCAGAAGCCACTCTGTCTCCATCCTTAGAGCCATCTGTGTAAATTTGCAAGTATTCAGGAGGTTTAGATTTAATTCTTGCAAAGTCCTGCTGGATAACCAGAGGATTGGTATCAACCTTTCTGTGTTTGCGTAGTTCAAAATTAAATGTTGGTTTTGGGTTCAACCATGGAGGTTTTTTGGGAGTTTCTATAGGAGCTATTTCATCTAAATTTATATTAGCAGATTCAAGGAGTGGTTTGATACGAAGACCAAAAGGTTGTATAACGTTTGGGCGTTTTTCATAGTAAGCTTTGTGAAGAGGTTTGAAAACACAGTTGTGAGAAGGATTGGAAGGATACGCTTTAAGCTTTGTTGCATATTGTAAACCAGGTTTAATACGTCTTTCTTCCAAGGATGGTTCATTAGCTGCAACATAGAGACTCTCCACAGGAGAAGTTCTGAATGCATCCAATGAAAGACGCAAACCTTGGTGGTGAACGGTATCTAGTAATTTAATGTATGATTTACGGGCGAAACCGTTAATAAAACATCCATAATCTAGTTTTGACCGAATCAACGATCGATATAAATTTAATAAAACAGTGCTATCCGCATCCCAGTCAGTGCTCGACACAACTTTTAAAATATCTAATGCCTTTAGGCATTTGTTTTTTAACATTTTGATATGGGGAAGAAATATGACAAATGGTTTTTCAACTATAGGCTATAATGACATTGCATATCAATCTACAATACTTCATTAAAATCATGGAATTAATGTTCCCTAGGACTAATATAATAGGGATATGATATTTTACGAAAGGATATGGAGTAAATGAACATGAGACCATAACACATATGTGAACTCCAACTACAATAATTTTAATGAGCCGTATGGCCATTTCGGAAATTTATTCCTCATCAGCAGCACTAGAACCCAAACAAATGAAACTATTTAACAAACCAGTTTGATTGAATAAAAAGCGGTGTCCAGGCTACGATTTTCGGCTGTAACTTTTGATTTACTCAACATAAAATTAGTCTTAAAAAATTTGCCGAAAAGCTGATTTATCGTATATTTACAACATTAAATTTTTATTCACAAAACGATGAAATCCTAATTAAAAATGTGTAATAAATGCACCAGGGGTTGTTATCTTGTGTATAGAGGTCGTTAAATTATCGAGAAAATAAACAAATGACAGTTATCGATGATTAATGAGCGTCAGAACAATGAAAATCGAGAAAATTTGCTAACTTTAACTCGTTAGTTTACCTGTCAAATTCCATCCTACCATTACGAAATTTTATCAGTACAAAGCTCTTTGCATTGGCTTTATAGTCATATATAGTCAGGGTTCCCACGCTACCGGGAAAACGGGAAAAGGTCAGGAATAGGGATTTGCCCGTTACCGGTCGGGAGAAAACCTTGAAAAGCTTTAAAATTTGGAAAATCCGGGAAAAAGTCTCGAATTTCGTATCGGGCGCGACTGTAAACAAACCATGTCTGATTCCACATTATCGAGATCTTTATTGCGCTTTAGGTAAAGGTATTTATCTTGGTGAGCATATACAAAAGAAAATTTCCACGTGTTGGAAGAAATGCCACGCTTCCTGCACGTTAAAGAACCCTTGTAGCAAGCTCTTTTTTGGGTGGTCCGTAGGTGATCGGCTACAAGGCTAAATTCTCCACCCTTTTCGATTTCACCCTACTTTTCCAGTGGCAGTCAGAATTTCCCGTCCCATGACCCTTTCCATACCCCAAAGTGATTATTTATTAACAAACTTGTTCTCGTCTTGATATAGCTGAAATATTGCTGAGAAGACGTTAAACAATATTCAATCAATCAAAAGAACGTTAAGAAAATTGCGCTTTGATATAAAAATACAAATTCAGTCTCGAAGCGACGATCGGAAAGAAGGAGCTATTGGACTTCCATACCAGGGAAGTCCGATTCAATATTTTTACGCAGAGGTGTTTACAACTACGGATTTTCAAGTAAAAATACTTATTTCCGAAATTGGGCAATCATTGTTAAGAAAAAGCTTTCGATAGATAAACAATGTTCTTAAGAGCAAACAGTTGATCAAGGTCCAAGTCAAAACAATACTGCATTGCGCTTTCCCAGGTAGTTGATAGGGGAACGTCCAATTTATGGGGGGAAGTCAGGTCATAATATGGAAAGTTTGAAGACAAGCCATTCAAGACAAACTGAACGTGGAAACGTACCTCGCTTTGATTGATTGATTGATTGAATATTGTTTAACGTCTACTCAGCAATATTTCAGCTATATCAAGACGAAAACAAGTTTGTTAATAAATAATCTTTTTGGGGTATGGAAAGGGTCATGGGACGGGAAATTCTGACTGCCACTGGAAAAGTAGGGTGAAATCGAAAAGGGTGGAGAATTTAGCCTTGTAGCCGATCACCTACGGACCACTCAAATAAGCTTGCTACAAGGGTTCTTTAACGTGCAGGAAGCGTGGCATTTCTTCCAACACGTGGACCTGAGTTTACATCCCATCCGAAAGATGGGTTGTGTATTTATTAATCCCGCACAACCACGGAATGGGTCCTATTTCTATATCCCGGGACCCTCGGGGTCAGCCCCCGTTTAGGAGGGGTCACACCCCGCAAGACGGAGATACTAGGTCCTATTTCTATATCCCGGGGTTCCCTCGGGGTCCTCTGTTAGGAAGACTCATACTCCAAGCTCAGAGGATGTTGCGGGCCTATTCATCAGCCGGACCGCCCGCGCTTTGAAGTATAAAGACCCCTTCTATGTTTCTCATGCAAACGCATACCTACTGGGGTCGTATAGAAGGCTACACTTCCTGCCCCTACCCATTACTCCCATGTTCCAGTGGCAATCAAAACTCACTTCTCTGGTTGTCCATTCTTTCTTTTAATCTTTCACCCTTTACCTATATTATATTATTCGAATTGACTAATTTGACCCCTTATATATTTCCCCTTGAAGAGCACAAGTCGCTTTTGGGTCGCATTGTAAACTAAATGTCCTGCCCCTACCCATTTCTCCGATTTTCCAGTGGAAGACTTGTTGCTTCAGTTCATTTTTGATGGAATATATGTGTTTTGATTCTACAATCGCCGGTATTGTACGTTTCCGACTTCAAACAGATGGGATACAAGAAAGATTTTCTGAGGGTGTAACAGAATTTGTATGTGGGCATTCATTTGCCAGAACTTGGAGAGTATTATTAATTGATTACTTACAATATGATGTTAATGTCTAAATTTTTGTAAATTTTGTTGAAAGCTGGTGAGTACCTTCCTCATGCATAGCTCTGTCCTTAGCGAATTTTGGCTTTAAATTTAGATCATATTTGTCATTTGTTCTTTATTAGTTTTTATATATTTTTGAGTTTATGGTCTTCCAAACGTTCGGGTTTTGTCTGCATTTAAGAGACATGGGTTGTCGAAATGCGCATATGCAGAAACTGAATTGACAGTAGCTTCGGTATTTAGTTATTTGAAATGTGCTAGTATTGTTTTGAATAAAAGTTTTGTTTCAGATTAAACTATTAATTATATCAATATCTTTCAGCAGATGTATTAAGCACCATTGTATATATGTATAAGAAAAAAAAATTGGTAATGGTATCCCAATAAAAGAGTGAAGTGAAGATTAGTTTTAGATACAAGTGGTCAAATCAATTTTATTCAATAATACAAAAAGAAAGAAAAAATGAAATATCTTACAGGAAAAAAAAAGATAGAAGTTACAACTACTCATCTTGTATAATGTGACACCACTATCACAGTGATACATAATGGCTTGCCTCTATCTATACAATTAAAACCTGTGATGTCAAGGCTTGATCAGTTAAAGTGCCAATTAGCAATATTTCAGCTATATCAGGACAAGAACAAGTTAGTCATTTCAAGAGTTTAACGTCCAGTGAGCAATATTTCAGCTATATCAGAACGAGAACAAGTTAATCAATTCAAAAAATAAAATTAAGTAAAATAATAAAAAAAAAATAAACGTGGAAGGGATAACCCGGTTAACGAGTTTTCGACTGCCACCGGAAAAGGGGAAAATGGGTAGGGGCAGGAAATTTAGCATTCTACACGGGACCCAGCGACTCTTCTCTCCTTAGAAAAAATATAAGTGTTTTTACATTGTATGGTGCGTGGCGTTTCTCCACACAGAACAGCTACATTAGTTCTCGGCCAGTCTTTCCGTGTTATTACCCCAGTACCCTGCATACACAGGACATACCCCTATCCACCAGCTGGGGATGCGCTCAGCAGCTCTGTAGTCTGACCCCTTAAAACGGATTCGGGTGCGGGGTTATTTCAAGGAACATGATTTTTAAAGACATGTATCATGTGTATCCAATACCCTGCAATGTCTTAATTGATACCCACATTTCTACATTTCTACAAGATCATGGCTCCTTTGTAATCTTAAATGAAAGTTCAGCAAACACTGAGAACATCAGCGGAAAATGCCATACAAATCCTAAATGGTGTCAAAACTTGAACAAAATCTGACCTTGAAAAAGGTTGAAAAATCCTTGAAAAGACCTGGAAAAGTCCTTGAATGTCATCAGGAAAAATCTGTTGGAACCATGCATCAAACTGTAAGGAAATGGTAAATTATTGTTAATTATTGTAAGGGTGCGAGATGCCTTCGAAAATAGTGAACTTTATGCAAAAATTGTAGGGGGTAGGCAAGGCTGATAGTGTTAAATTGGATACAATGCTGGAATTCAGAATCTTGACATGAGATACCTATAAAAATATATAAAATTACCAGGTGTTTTACACCCCCGTCACTTTATAATATCTATGAATAATATAATACTGCAGTTACTGTCATTCCATTGTTAGTGAACTGTATGTAAGTTTGATGTACATTGTAACTTGATAGTCCAGTGTCTAAAGTTTTCAATATCAATGAAGGGATATGGAGTAAATGCAAATGAGACAAAGTCTCTACAAATACATGGTAAAGAAGCAATGGAACAACGCTTTTATTGTTGTTCTTCATCTTGAAGTCGCCATGAGGCCTTCAACAATGAGCTTTACTCATACCTCATAGCAAGTTCAAGACGGCCCCTAGCACCGGTTTGAGCGGAATTCATTGCTAATTGTCGAGCAACGTTACATCCATGCTTTTTTATCCTAATGATCCATGGATGCGGGATCGTCAACAAACTTAAAATTAACTGGCGAAGTGTTCTTACAATCCATTAACATGATTTAAC
>MJUU01073409.1:0-13349 GCA_002080025.1 Modiolus philippinarum | reverse complement strand
TACTTAACGTCTATTTGACAGTATTTTGAATTCCTTGTTTTATATCAGGTTTACTTTTGTATTATTTTATATTTTATTGAATTTTAATAATTAGACAGAATATTAAAATAAAAAAAAAAACAAACTTCAAAGCTGTGTCGAGATTTTTGGCGAAAGCAAACTATCATGCTGCCTAAGTATCACAAACATGTATTTTTAGTTTTCTTTTCGAAAAGATTTAAAAAGAAATAACAAATACTATATTTGTCTCGCCTTTATATATAATAAGGATTTATTTAAATATGCATGATACGTTGGGATATAATCAAAGCTGATCGTGTTTCGTCAGCATGTCTAACAGCTATATTTGATGTCATTAAAAATAGGAAATAAGCGTCGTCAGCTAAATAAATCTTCAAGGCAAAAATATAATTAAAAATTGGACCCCACAACAAAAAAATAAATAAATATATATATATAAAGAGAATAAAATCAGTGAAAAATATATATTTTACTTGATTTGATAATTAATTCACTCATTCAGTTTTCTGTGTCTATATCTTTTCAGGATTCAAATGTATGGCGCTTAACAATAATAATGATAATTATAGAAACTGAAAGATAAATTTCAAAATTTAGTGAAAAAAAACAAAAAACAAAAAAAAAACAATGTTAAAAAGTAAAAATAAACAACAGTTGGTAGTTCTGAGTCATAAATTAATTACAAATATCAACTTTAAACAGGTGATGCATAATGTACTTTTAAACATGCTCTGCTTAGCTAAGTAACTCTTTGGGTGGCTTGATCTCTATCAGCCCTTTCATGGTATTGTCCATCCAAATGTTATATTTTTTATCTGCTGCACCAAAAAATTGGTTGTAGAAATGGCTTTCGCAAAACTAAAATAATGAACTCTGGTAAGGATTGCAGTCAAATTTTCCAATTTATTAGTTAGTCAAAGGATTTGTTAATAATTTTACAATGTTTCTTCTGTTTAAGCCAGAGTTATTGTAGATAAGGTACTTAATACTGAATACAAAGATGCCAATCTTAATAGACAGTTCTATTCTGATAATCTAAACATCTACATATTTAAGGCTTCTCCAAACCAATAACTTGTTCTTCGGATATTTTTCTATAAAAAATAATCATTATCATTATTTTTTTTTTTGTTTTGTTTTGTTTTTTTTGTTTTTTTGTTGTTTTTTTTTTGTTTTTTTTTTGTACAAATTTAATTTTTAAAGACAAGTAATCAATGACGGGATATGGAGTAAATGCACATGAGACAAAGTCTCTATACAAATACAAGGTAAAACGAGCAATGGAACAACGCTTTAATTGTTGTTCCTCATCAAGAAGTCGCCATTAGGCTTTCAACAATGAGTATTACTCATACCTCACAGTGTGTTCAAGCCTAATATTTGATGTGTTTTTTATTTCCAAAAATGATTTTTTACTTAAAGATTCCAATTTTTACTGAAATTCAGGACTGACGCTCGATAACATTTTATCTTTTGAAATGCTATTTTGCTTTGGTAAGAAATCCTGAGGAAAAGAAAATGGTAAAAATGTCATATACTCATACTCGACATTAATTTCAAGACGGTCCCTAGCACCGGTTTACGCGGAATTCATTGCTAGATGTCGAGCAACGCTACACCCATGTTTATCATGTCATGGATGCGGGTCGTCAACAAATATAAAATTAACTGGCAAAGTGTTCTGTTAATTGCTGCCGTCCGTTGTCCGACAAAAAGACCCAACAGAAAGAAAAATTGATCACAACATATGAACAACCACAGGACACTCATCGAGTCAATAGTAAGAAAACTTGGAATAATAAATTCATGAGATGTTGGCAAAAAAAAAAACAGATGGTCAGAACAACACTTTGAAATTACAAAAAATATAATATGCAAAATTTGAAAGTATGATTGTGTATCCATGTAACAAATTCTCTCAAGAACAAGTACACCATAACTGAAATTGAGAGCATACATCTCTCGCATGGAGAATCCGATTACGGACACCACACTGCAATTAGACAAACTATCAACGAAGGGATGTGGATTAAATGCACATTAGACAAAGTCTCTACAAATACATGGTAAAAACAAGCAATGGAACAACGCTTTTATTGTGACTCTTCATCCCAAAGTCTCCATGAGGCCTTTAACAGTGAGTTCTGCTCGTACCTCACAGCGAGTTCAAGCCTTACATTTGATGTGTTTTTATTTCCAAAATGATTTTTTACTTAGAGATCCAATTTTTACTGAAATTCAGGATCGCTCGATAATATTTTATTTTTTGAAATGCTATTTTGTTTGGTGAGAAATCTTGAGGAAAAAGAAAACAGTAAAAAATGTCACCTTTTTCAAATTAAAAAATTCGGGGCGATCGAGTCCGAAGAACATGTAGTGGCATAATGTTTTCAAAAAGGTTCAAGGTACTCTTAATTACAATTAGCGTTCTTATTGTGTCGGGAAAGGATTAAAGAAGAAAAAACCTGGATGTATAATAGATGTGGCGAATGTTTGTCATTGAGATATATGTCATATATAACTGTTGTCTTCTCATAGCAATGTATTGCTGAAGTGAAATATCCAGGTAAATCCTGCAATTTGATTGGCTGCCTTGACAGGGGATATGAGACCGTATCCCCGTGGTAGCAAAGACACAATTTTCATACACTTTTAAGAGAAAAATTATAGAACTTCTAGCAGAATATTAAAGTTATTCGGGCTTCACAGGGGACACGGGTTCATATTCCCTGTCTGTGCCCTATACCCCCTTCGCTTGACGGCTCAGGGTATATATAACGTTTATCTATTTAAATGCATATTTATACCCATATACATTAGGGTTGAAGGCATACATGAATAATAACAAAACCATAATAAAACAAAACAAAGATAACAAAATGAAAAATCATGCAGTTGTTGAGTCCACTCTCCTCAGCGCAAAAGACCTTGTAAGGAATGAAGCAGTATACCGCAAGATTTGTGGACAATTTAAACATACATACAGTTTATCTGGTTTACTTTCAATATTTGGTATTAAACGTTTTATTACTTGTAAATAGTTTTCTCTTAGTTTTGTGTTCTTATTACATGAAAATAAGAAATGTTCTTCATCATCAATAGTGTTGGAATTGCAGTTTTTACATTTTCTGTTTTCTCGTTTAATATTTTTGTACCTTCTCCTTTCAATTTCTAAAATATGATCGCTGACTCTTAATTTTGTTAGATATTTTCTATTTTCAATTTTTTTTATATTTTCCAAATATGGTTCAATTTCATATTTTTTTAAAAAATTTACTATAAAGAAACAATTTATTACTTTCTGCGAGAGAATTTAATTTTTTTTTAAAATAATGTCTTATAGTCTTCGTCAAGTAGCTCTTTCACATACTTTGTAAATTTAGGTTTCTCTGTGTGAAAATCTATATTTTCTATATATGTGACATCAATATTAATTTGACTGCCTATATATACCATGAATATGACCCCTTTTGATGTAGTTGTTTTGAGAGGCTATAAGCATCATATAATAGAGGATTAACATCAGTAGAAGAAATTCTTGCCATATACTTTTATATACATGTCCAATAGAAACCTCAAATTCTGCAAGCCGAAATGAAAGTACACTGTAGTGCTGGAGACATTTTGGCCTTTAATTATATGATTCGATACAAGATCATACAAGCAGATTCTTGATTTAATACGACGGTAGAGAACATCGATATATCCAGAAAGACTATGGCTCCGACTCTGTATTATGTTCCCTTGTCCATTTACCAGGAAACAGTAATATTTGCCCCAAAGAAAATTTCTAAATTTGTTCACATTTTCTCCTCTCTTCATATTTCCTCTGCCTTGCAGTCCTAAAATCCTACTACCCGTAATGGGGGTCTGTTTTACAACCAATTAATTAAGTCACATGTGTTGTTCTTCTACAGGTTGAAAAAAAATTTTTGAAATAAATATTAACATAAATATTGTACTGTTTCGATTTAAGTGTACATGTTTAATACGGAAGAACTATAGATTCTGAATACCACAAATATGTTCACAGATTCCCCTAAGATGTTCCCAGTTCAAATGATTAATGAGGTTTTAGGTTTATTTGAGATGGTCGTTGGTTTTAAACCACATTATTTTCCGTCGTTTTCTACTGATTAATTTCTTTATGTTATAGACTGGAAATGTTGCTTTCAAACAACTTTGAGTAAAAACAAAAGGACCATTTTAGGACAAGATCCTTAAAAAATTGGGCTCATTTTAGGAATTTTAGGACCCTTTAAAAAACATATGGGATGTTTATTTTGCAATCAAAGGAAAAAGGGAAATGAAATGCTTTCAACTTTGGCAAGAAAAACATTAAAATCAAAGGTATATACAAATGCAGAATATCACTAAAGTGGTCAGCAACTAAAGGTATTCACCATTGCAATACAAACACTGTAATTTTACATGATGTACTGGCAGTAAACATCATAATTTCTAAATATTTGAATTCTAGCATATTTATTTTCTGAACCGGGTATTCGACGTTCGATATTCGATATTCAAAACTATAAATATCAAACTGAATAACAAACGGTAATTCTTTACCGTTTCATATTCGTTCGATATTCATACTAATTGTTATGAATTAAAGCCAAACAAATTGAAAATCGAATGAATATCAAACGGTAAAAAAACAACGTTTGATATTCATGTTTATTGCAATTTACTGAATAAAAGAAACATGAATATCACATGAATTTCGAACTGAATTTTTTTTCGGTTCGATATTCGTTTGACATTCGATCCTGGGTTATTTATGCCACAGGGATGAATATCGTATGAATATCAAACTGAAATTTCTCAGTTCGATATCCGTTTGACATTCGTTTTCTGGACATTCATTGAATGTACAGTGTAGATGAATATCAAATGAATATCAAACTGGGATTTTTTTTCAGTTCGATATTCGTTTGACATTTTTTATGCCTCATTGATGAATATCGATTGAATATCAAACTGAAATTTTGAACGACCTTGTGTTTTTTTTTTTTACCTTTTGGCTTTAATTCATAATATATAGTATGAATATCGAATATCGAACGCCGAAAATCAAACGTACTTGATCCCGGTACTTAGGTATTCAAAGGCTATTTATATATATTTGTGTTAACTTACACGCGGGATCCTTTTAAGAAGTTTTTAGCCTTTTAAATCGCTATAAATAGCTTAATTTGTTTGATCATATATATCCCTGTGTTATCAAAACTGTCAAAAGGTTACAAATTTAGGGTTTGTAGCAAAAATACTGCTTTTTAAGGATTTGAAAGCTTTTACGACTGGAATATGCAGGCTGTTTTAAAGAATGATGCAAGTGTTCATACAAGATACATGTGCGCATGTGCGGGAACTGAATGGCGGCTTTTGTAACAGAGAAAGAAAAATTACAGAGAAAACGATATATCCTTTACATATAACATCCAATAGGTTCTGTAAGTCTCTATGCAGAACACACATTTAACACTTTTATGCATCATTTATTGGTATGAGCCAAAAGCATAGGAGATATATTGTTGATTGCTGAACAGCCCCCAAATCCCAAGTGGTTTTAGGTACAAGATTTTCCAACGATAGGAGTTCATTAGCTCACCTGACCCAAAGGGTCAGTGTGAGCTATTACCATCACTTGGCGTCCGTCGTCCGTCGTCCGACGTCCGTCCGTTAACTTTTCACATAATTATCTTCTCCTCTGAAACCACTGAAGCAACTTCAACCAAACTTTACAGGAATGATGTATGGAATGTCCTTTACAAAGATTGCTCATTTCATTCCGATCGGACAAAAAACATGGCCGCCAGCGCGGAACTTAGGTTTAGCATTGGACCCTGGGAAATATCACATTTTCATTTTCTGTTCTGAAACCACTGAAGCAAATTCAACCAAACTTTACAGGAATGATGTACTAAAGGTCCTTAACAATTATTGCTCATTTCGTTCCGATCCGACAAAAAACATGGCCGCCAGCACGGAACATGGTTTAACATTGGACCATATGGGAAATTCACATTTTCATCTTCTGCTCTGAAACAGCTGAAGCAAATTCAACCAAACTTTACAGGAATGATGTACTCAAGGTCCTTTACAATAATTGCTCATTTTGTTCCAATCCGACAAAAAACATGGCCGCCAGCGCGGAACTTAGGTTTAACATTGGACCCTATGGGAAAAATCACATTTTCATCTTCTGCTCTGAAACCACTGAAGCAAATTCAACCAAACTTTAAAGGAATGATGTACTAAATGTCCTTAACAATGATTGCTCATTTTGTTCTGATCTGACAAAAAACATGGCCGCCAGCACGGAACATGGTTTAACATTGGACCCTATGGGAAAATCACATTTTCATCTTCTGCTCTGAAACAGCTGAAGCAAATTCAACCAAACTTTACAGGAATGATGTATGGAAGGTCCTTTACAATGATTGCTCATTTTGTTCCGATCTGACAAAAAACATGGCCGCCAGCGCGGAACTTAGGTTTAACATTGGACCCTATGGGGTATGATGTACTTAAGGTCCTTAACAATGATTGCTCATTTCGTTCCGATCCGATAAAAAACATGGCGGCCAGCATGGAACATAGTTAAACATTGGCCCTATGGGAAATTCACATTTTCATCTTCTCCTCTGAAACAACTGAAGCAAATTTAACCAAACTTTACAGGAATGATGTATGGAAGGTCCTTTACGTAGATTGCTCATTTCATTCCAATCCGATAAAAAACATGGCCCCAGCGCGGAACTTAGGTTTAACTTTCGACCTTATGGGAAAAATCACATTTTCTTCTTCTCCTCTGAAACCACTGAAGCAAATTCAACCAAACTTTACAGGAATTATGTACTAAAGGTCCTTAACAAAGATTGCTCATTTTGTCTGGATTCGATAAAAAACATGGCCGCCAGCACGGAACATAATTTAACATTGGCCCTATGGGAAATTCACATTTTCATCTTCTCCTCTGAAACCACTGAAGCAAATTCAACCAAACTTTACAGGAATAATGTATGGAAGGTCCTTTACGATGATTGCTCATTTCGTTCCGATCCAATAAAAAACATGGCCGCCAGCGCGGAACTTAGAATAAGCATTGGACCCTGTGGGAAAATTCGCATTTTCTTCTTCTCCTCTGAACCACTAAAGCAAATATAACCAAACTTTACAGGAATGATGTACTAAAGACCCTTAACAAAGATTGCTCATTTCCTTCCGATCCGATAAAAAACATGGCGGCCAGCATGGAATATAGTTTAACATTGGCCTTATGGGAAATTCACATAAAAAAACATGGCCACCATGCAGAACATCGAAAACCTTTTTTCAGCATTTTGTTATGTGAGCGATACAGGCTCAGTGTCTGAGCCTCTAGTTTTTATTTATAATGATAATGGCAGAGAGTCCTGCACGGAATCAAGGTATTATCATAGTTTATAAAACTGTTAAGACATTTTAAATATACGCTGTAGGTAATCTGGTGCAAAAACTGGAAACATCACTCATTTCCACCTTTAATTTGTTAACATAAGCGTATCGCTACAAAATGGTTGAATAAAAACTTTTGTTATTTACAGGCAAAACAATTTGTACAGATTTATTACCGAATAAACTACAAAAATTATGAGATGTGAAGTACAAGCATATGCGGTAAATGTTTTGATTTTAATAAATGCAAAGCAAACTTCGTGTAATCAAAATTTTGTTATAAACTGCATAATCGGCAATCAAGAAGAATTAGTACAAATAACTAAATACCGAAATTATTGTGAATTTACTTTCTGCATATGCGCATTTCGACAACTTATGTCTCATCAGTGCAGACAAAATCTAAACGTTTGGAAGACCATAAACTCAAAGATGTTTAAAAACTGATAGAGAACAAATAACACAAATAATACAAATAATTTGTTTAATAACAAGTCGCAAAGCAAACGTATTTACTGATTAAAGTTATAATATTTTCCAATCAAGATTAATTATGTGAACAATCAACAAATGTTTAATTGAAATTTAAAAAAACAAACATCTTAATTGTAAAATTTTCACTAATATAAAAAAACACCTGTCAATCAAAACTCAATCAAAGCCAGTAATCGTTGCCAAATTAATTGTAAAATAAACATTCATAGACAATATATTCACTCAAGTATCATAATATTATATAAACAATTACCGTGTCATGATAATTGCTAAGTAAACAAACATGACTATTATATGGGGAGCGAACGGACCCTGGGCGAACGAACCCTGGGCGAACATGTATAGTGGTCGAACGGACCCGTTACCGAACCTGTGACTTGACAAAGAAAACAGGAAGATACATCAAATTAAGACACTAAGGCAACAAGAGCAAAATATCATCGAAGAATATAAAAGGGCCATTAAAATCATAGATAGACACCCGAATGCTGAAATAAAATTCATTGATTGTCCTATATTGTCAATCAAGAACTATATTAGCTATAAAGGCCACACAAAAGCAGAGACATTCAAAGTAGAAGACTTCCTGGTGACAAGACAAATACAAACGCTCAATGCAAAAATAGATAAACTCAGCCAGAGGAACAGTACAACAATTAAAGTAGGCAGACTCTACTTCAGAAACAGGAAAATAAAGGGAGGCAAATATAGAAAATCTGTACAAATAGCATACAACAAGAAAGACGGCGTACACCCAGGGACCCTACTCAACCTTGTGATCACAAAACACCTCTTATCGACACATATAGAGAGTGCTACCATATTACTCAAGAATCAGAATTTGTAAAACTACAAGTGGAAGAAGCAGAAATGGAATCGATATGGTAAAATAGTTTCAACAAGAGATATAGGTGAGTGCAGTATATAATACTAGATTGCTTATTGCTTACAAATTATCCTTACCATGAGGAAAAACATATACATTTGTATTGTAGCAGAGGGTTTAGGTGACGGTTCGTCTTATCAGCCTCTGTTGACGTACACAGTAGAAGAAACAAGGATATATACACAAAGTTCTAAACTAGAGGAGGCATATTTACCTTAAGCACAAAAATACAGTTACTAAAGTACAGATACGCACAGTGTGGAGTATAGGTGAGTTCGTCTTATCGGTACCTACTGCGTGTTACAAATCAAGACAAAATCTGTAACAAGTGCAAGAGAAAGAAAATGAGGTTCCTCGCAGCAATCATAGTCATTTTATGCACAGCCATGAACAACAATAAAAGAACTGAAGTATAAAAAGAAAGGGTCAAGACAAAACCATCACATGCAAGTGAACATTGCCTTTTCATAATATCAAGACAACTCATATCCATACGAAGATATCCTTATAAATGTTGATCACCAATGTCATATCTTTTATTTATTCTGTTAGCAAATGCCAATGATATAAACCCAAAACCAGGACCAACGCATAATGACATCACCATATACCCATGTGGAACATGCGACCAACTAGTCACCTGGGATGACAGAGCCATAAGATATGATACTTGTGATCAGTGGTTCTATATCCACTGTCAAGATATTCATAGCAAAACATACTGCTACCTTGTAGACGATAAGAACATTTCAGTACGATGGGACTGCATGATATATGACAATCCAAACTACAACACTCTATGCTATGGTTCAACTGCTGTACCAGTCAACAACAGCTTCAGTTTACTATCAGAACACCTTGAAATAAGAAGTATATCACAACAAGAGAATGTGAGACCAAATCACACTTCTACGCCAAAGAGGGGCAAAAATGAAGAGGACTATAGTCCATTTATGCCTATGAGAATTATAAATATATACTGCCAATCAGTAAGAAACAAACAACGCAAAGTACAAAACATGATTGACAGCACTAAGCCAGATGTAATCATAATGACTGAGACATGGTTAGATTCTACCATAACCAATGGTCAAATATTACCACCAGAGTACAATATTTACAGAAAGGACAGAAAAGATCAAACAGGAGGAGAAGTACTGAGTGCATAGGTACCAGAACTTGACACAAACTGCGAAACCATCAAAGATACAACAGAAAGGTACAAAAGATTTATATATATGGTCATATTATAATCCAAAAACATCAAATATAGACAGCTTAAAAGAATTTGAAGAATCAGTAAATCGAGCATCATCAAACAATGCCTGTCTGTTGATTGGAGAGGACTTCAACCTGCCAGGATGAAATTGGTCGACAAAAACACTTCACCAAGGAACAGCACACAAGCAACATTACTAATTGACAGATATACTAGATGACAATGGGCTAACACAGATGGTACAAGAGCCAACAAGAAAACATCACCTTAGACCAGGGATGGGGTAATTGCAATCAGTAATTGCAACTGATTGCAATCAATTACAAGTTTTGAAGAAATTGAAAGTAATTGCAATTGAGTTTTATTTCAATATACTTTCAAATACATTGCCCAAGACGGTTGTGTGTTGTAACAATAGTCAGAACAATTTTGAGACAATAAACAAATTTAAGATTAACATAATTGGACACGTCACATATTTCAGTGTTTATTTAATCATTAATTTTTATAAACAATCGGTGCATTTACACAAAAGACATAATCCAGGCATTAATATCCTCAAAGACAAGGTGTCTAATTAAGTTCCCATATAAATGTATTTCTGATTTATTTTAACTAGTTTAATAGTGATGAATTTTATCTGCCAAAATAAACTTTAACTACAAACATTGTGTGCCATTTAGCTCTTGTAGAGAGAGACCTTTTAGAAGGAAATATTGACCAGAACATGGCAGAATAGATGATAAAAATTTTGAACATTTATGATGAAAAACAAATACTGGGTCCATCTACTTTGTCTTTTATCTTCATATCTATTTGAATTTACTCAATTCTACCTTAAATTTCTTCATGCAAACTACAAAGAAAATGTTAATACATAACCGTTCTATAATTTAGAACTACAGTAGACTTCGGCAATAATATTCTATTAGACAAAGTATATGGTTAGACAATAAATTTGATGATATTTTTTCCTTAAAATGTAATTGCAATGTATTCAATTACCTTTTCAAAGTATTTGAAAAAAATCAAATACTTTTCAAAAACCATTGTATTTGCAATGTAATGTAATTGGAGAAAAATGCAATGTAATTGAATGTATTTAATTACTTTTTAAAGTAATTGAACCCAACCCTGCCTTACTAACTGTCCAAGCGAAATGATGAAAATAGATCTAATACCAGGCATCTCAGATCCACGACGCTGTATATGCAGAGATGAACACAAGCTCAATCAAAAACAAACATACAGCGCCGAATCCAACTGTACAAGAAGGCAAAATGGGATAGTCTCAAAGAAGATATAAAGACACTTCACGAAGAAATAATACAAGAAAGCAGAAAGCAGAATACAAACATAAACACACTTTGGAATAAGTTCAAAGAGGGCATTGAGAACAATGTGAACCAACATGTACCAACTAAAATATGTAAGAACAAAGACAAAAACACCTGGATAACGCATGAAATAAAACAACTTATAAGACGCAGGAAAGAAAAAGAAATGAAATCATCCAACTGATGTCAGCGGATTTAAGAAGCTCAAACAGGTAGTCCAGAGAAAACTACGACAGTCATAGTGGAAGTACATCGACGAAAGTAACACCAGAAATTACCGAGAACATGAAACCATCATCAACAACCAAAAGATTCTGGACTTGTATAAAGCACAAAAAGAACGACAAAACTGGAGTGGCACCTCTGAGAAGAAATGGAAAACTAGAAACAGATCCAATTAACAAGGCAAAGATATTAAATAACCAGTTGAAATCCGTTTTCTCTGCACCAGAACCAATAAGCCATAGAGAATTCCAACAGAAAGCACTTGTAATAGACTCAACAGAAAGATATCCACATAGCGACAAAATTGTCATCACTTGTCCAGGTGTAGAAAAACAACTCAAGAACCTTAATCCACATAAGGCAGCTGGACCAGACAATATTAAACCAATTGTACTTAAGGAATTAGCTATAGAAATTGCACCAATACTTGCTATTATTTTCAACTTCTCCATAAATATAGGATAAATGCCAGATGACAGGCGAACTGGAAACATTACACCAGCTTTCAAAAAAGGCCAAAAAATATGTTCCATCAAACTACATGCCAATATCACTCGCATGCATATGTTGTAAGATCCTAGAACATATCGTAACAACCAACATCATGAGACATGCAGGAGTAAAAGATCTTGTGAAACACAACCCCTGGAATGCAAAGACCACATCACAAAGAATATTGAAAGGGAAAACAAACAGATATCAAAGCACTGGACTTCTCAAAAGCTTTTGACAAGGTATCCCACAGTCCGCTTCTACACAAGTTACATCAATATGGCATACGAAATGAGACAAACAACTGGATAAAGGACTCTCTCACAAATAGAACACAAACAGTGGTTGTCGAAGGAGAGTCATCAGACAAGGTTTAAGTTGAATCTGGAGTACCACAAGGGTCAGTCCTTGGCCCAAGCCTCTTTCTCTTTTATATAAATGACCTGCCAAATGGACTTCACACAACAGTAAGATTATTTGCAGACGATACAGTAATATACATGATGATAACATCTGGGAAAGATCATGGAAAATGGAGTTCCATCCAAAAAATGCATTGTATTGACAGTTGCCAAAAAAGAAAAATCCAAAAAAATATGAATACAAATGACATGGATATAGACTCCAGCATGAAACATCAGTAAAATACTTGGGTTGCACCATCACTCTAGACTGGGGTGAACACATCAACAGCATCGGCAATAGAGCCAGCAGAAGCCTAGGATTCCTACATCGAAACCTACACAGGCTGAGGTGAACACATCAACAGTATCAGCAATAATGTCAGCAGAAGCCTAGGATTCCTACATCGAAACCTATACATAGGCTGGGGTGAACACATCAACAGTATCAGCAATAAAGCCAGCAGAAGCCTAGATTCCGACATCGAAACCTACACATAGGCTCTAAATCCACCAAAGAACAGGCATATAAAAGTTTAGTAAGACCACAATTGGAATATACAACAACAGTATGGGACCCTTACCAACAGAACCATAAAGACAATTTTGAAAAAGAGCAGCATGATATGTCACAGCAAAATACAGAAATAGATCAAGTGCAAGTGAAATGATAGAAGAGCATGGATGGAAAATCATGGAAACAAGAAGAAGAGAAGCAAGACTAATCATGTTTTATAAAATCGTTAATGATCTGGTAGCCATAGACAAATTAAAATACCTTCAAAACCAACAAGGAGCACCAGACTTTCCTGTACACATGGATATCAAAT